>CAUYTI010104321.1:0-26377 GCA_963575145.1 Galago senegalensis | reverse complement strand
ACAGGCGCCCGCCACAACGCCCGGCTATTTTTTGGTTGTAGCCGTCATTGTTGTTTGGCGGGTCCGGGCTGGGGATTCGAACCCGCCACCTTAGGTGTATGTGGCTGGCGCCTTAGCCGGTTGAGCTATAGGCACTGAGCCCAAAGTCAGAATTTTGAATAAAGGTAGTATCTTACTTCCAGAAGAATACTTAGGAGAAAAACAATTTTAAAATATTTTCTATCTACATTAAGTCATGAGCCATACTTGTCTTAATAGCTTTTGGAACAAGTGTCATCTGATAGTCAGATCTTCGTTATTCACTTCTTCTGTTCCACAGTGGCTTCAGAATTATTTTGAGATGTGAAAAACTTTCGCCTAGGCCGGCTCTTTCTTGATGAAGGGAATCATCATCATCGTGATTAGGTTACGATGCCTGCTCTGATGTGTAAGCTGAGCCACCTCTGGCCATCTGTCCAGAGTGAGTTGGCCCCCAACAGTGAGCAGACTAAACTATAACTTTAGTCCAAGAATATGGAAACTGACAACAAATTATTGCTTGTGGTCTACTTCCAGTTTTCAAGTGCAAACATACCGAAGTTTATTTTAAATGTGAGCCAGTCAGACATTTAGTAATATACATCAAAGAAGAAGTGAAGGCTTCCCATGTTTATTATTTCAATATGATGTCTGTTCTAATAAAGCAGAAGAATGCAATGATAGACCATGTAGCAGAAATCCTCCAATTCCACAGTTTGGCCTTAAATATATACATATATTTGTAAATTAATCCAAAACACATTGCCATGGTTCCAATTCCTCTGGAAGCTGATTGTTTTCCATCCCTTTTTTAATTTTAGAAATATAGTGGCTGACTGCCAGAGCACTTTCAGATAAACAGTCCACCCCGTGTGTAAAAGGGGCATGGATTCACGAATGTTCAAAAACCACAGACCGTTATTTAAATAAGTTAAAGTTATTATGGTCTTCCCTATTAATTAAAAAAAAGCCATCTGTGCAAGGTGAATTTTGGTAAGGTACCAATTTTTTTAATGATTGTGGATGAGATTTGCAACTGCTTTCAGAGGGAAAGTACAGCCCAGGGATTCCCAAGATAAAATGCGCTGTTTATGTAATTCTGTGGTCTTCAACTAAATTTCTATAAAACACTGGAAAGAATTCTTGTTATTCCGTCAGAATTTACAATCAAACTTGAAAGAATTGGCTCTCAGGTCCCATCCATTTCCATCCATTCTTCTGCTTTCTGAAATCCCAAATATTTATTTCATCTAAACTCTCTCTCTCTCTTTCTCACACACTTGCCCTATAACCCGAATTTTGTCAAAACTATCTTAAGCAAAAGCATCACAACAGTGAGACTACATACACACAAAAAAGATAGACAACTCTGCATAAAGACCCAGTGCCTGGATGACATGCCCAATGCAGATCAGGACTCTCTCATGGTGCAGCTCCCTATTTTTATTTTAATGTGTGGCATTTTCAAAATTCATTTCTATTGGGCAGATATAAACCTAGGCTCTCAAAATCATAGCGGGACAAAAAAATCAGAAGGTGCCACTCCCTTGAATTGGCAGGAAAACACCATGATAAGGATTTTTAATTAATTAATTTATTTATTTTGCCATCCCCACCACCACCACCAGTGTTTTCAGTCAATTAAAATTTGTACTCCAGGCCTTTTCCAGTTTGAAGCCGCACCGGCGTCAGTGATGAGCAATCCTTCTTGTTTGTGCAGTCATTCATTATCTCCATTACCAAAAGGAGAATAGAGGACCATTACATTGTTTGGACGAATCAGAGTGTTAGGAGGAGTATTTGTCATGGTGGCAGGGCGCAGCACCTGACAGGCAAGGATTGATGGCCAGGAATGAGTGTGAGTGGCCAAAGCAGCCTCATAGGATGCAAATTACTGACTGTGGATTCCAATTTATCCCGTTCATTTTTCTTGCCCGTGCTGAAGACCATTAGTGGTTTTTGAAGCAGTGAAGGGGTCATTACTAATGTGGGTAGGCTCGAAGCAGGAGGGGGAGAGGAGGGGAAAAGCCTTCTGTAATTACACAGCTTTCAGGAACAGGCTGGAGGCCCTAGCCAAAAAAGTGTCAACACCTCGCAATCAGAAAAATTTATTTTCATTTTATGCTTAACCCATATTAACTCAACATTATCATCTTTCTTTGTTAACATTTGCAGAATATTAAAAGCCTGGCTTCTATATTAATACAAATCTAGTTAACCCCTTTTGCTATACAGGGGATTTTGTTTAACCTAATGGCATTTGGGTTTGCTAATAAGTAATTGTGCACATTTTGGATAATGTCTGCTATTATAGAAGATGAAATACCTGAAGAATAAAATCTTAGATGATGGAAAAACGTTCACTTTCTCAAATACTGGGATGATGAGAATGCTCTGAATGGAACACTTTGTTGTTCCTAATGTCACCCTTTAATAATGTTGATGGGAAATATTTTTTATTAGAGGCTTTCTAGTTTATGAACGACTTTGACATGCTAGATAAAAGTTTACTTTCTTGTTTAAGAAAGCCACTGAATTTAGAGCAGGGACCTATTTAACAGACGAGCTTCATAATTATGCACATCCCAGTACCGTGTCTTTTGAAGTAAACGCATTATTCTAAAATAATCCTTGATATCAGAATGAGACAGGAAAGTGGGTTGATAATGGGAGAACTGTTTATTACAAATGTTGGTGAATTGCAATGGGAAGTAAAGACTGAAACGTATGGCTTCATTATCTGATTGCCATACTTCAAGGTCAAATATAAAACTTCTGTATGAAGCATTGCACATAATTAACTCCTGTGGATGTGCGGTCATTATCTGTGACCCTGTTAACCCAGAGCCATAAGCAGTAAAAATGAAAGACTCTTCCACTGTCCCATACAGGAGTCAGCTTAAATATACTGTAAGTAAACTGAATGTCATTCATTCCGTCTCCATGGCTTCCAAGACTAGTTATGATTATGTACAGTTTCACTTTGTAAACTTTCACTGTCAGTAACCTCAGATAATTAGGAAATAATAATCATATTGAGCCATATCACAAAGATAACTTCGCCTAAGGGCTTTATGTAGTTCTTCTAGGACCCCAAGCCAGTTCCCCTAGTGCAAGAGAAAGGATCGTAGATGACCAAAATTCGGATACCCTCACAAAAGTGCTTTTCACCTCTGACTGATTAAAGAAAGGGAGTGACCTGAACACCTTGCTTTTTACCTCTGGCCCTAGAGAGAGTGGCAGCTACCTGGGGCTGCTAACACAGGTTTCTAGACGCTTGTCCCTGCCCCTGCTCACCACTAAGGAGAAGAGTAAGTGAATCAAGCCATAGACTAAAGAAATCACTGAGGTGGTTTCATTCTTAGAAGTAAGTGACTCTTTCTTAACTTCTGATACATCTTTTAAAACATTTGTTTTTTCATTAGCATCCGTACCCTTCCGAAGAGCAGAAGAAACAGTTAGCGCAAGACACAGGACTTACAATTCTCCAAGTAAACAACTGGTGAGTGACCCGAAATCAATGTCTTTCTCCCATGGCTAAAATGAGATTTCTAAATAATTGTTTTCTTTCTTTCTTTCTTTTGTTTCTGTATTTGCTTTGTTCCTAAAACTAATGCACTGGAGGAGGATAACTTCTGTGTTTCTACCTTGAGGAATGAAAGTCGTGATTAGGGAGAGGGAAATGGTTTCTGTAAGATTTATTCCTTTCTCTTTCTCTCCCCCTTTTCTTTTCTTCTCTACCTCACTTTCCCCATCTCTGATGCTTTAAAATTCTCCAATTGAACCACAAATTGTGTTCAGGTCGTTCCTGTGGGAAATAGTTACACCGGGGGTTTTTGCGCGGTCCTCCTAAGGAGTTATCAGTTCTGGGAAGGATTCTTTTGTCTAGGCTTTGAGTGCTGAGATAGTACAGGCTTTTTAGTATCTCCTAATAGAAATTTATTTATCCTAATTTTTCTTTAAATAGGAAAAAAGGGTTTTTTTCTATTTTTAGCTTCATGATTTGCCAGATTACTCCTGTGGTGGTGCATGGACCATCCACCCTTTGTACACGGCTTAGAGGGTAACTGAGGGAAAGGAGGGGCAGAGGATTAAATAAAATGATCACAGTGGCCAAGAAATGATATAGGAATTACTTATCAAAATACTGGCCCAGGTTTTATCAGCAGCTTAATTTTGTTCAGTACATTCTTGGGGTGATGTTCAGATTAATTGAACTGACAGTTCTCTTTCAAAATTCAGGGAAAGTATTTGCACGGATTTCAGGCCTTATACAAACTTAATTACATGGAACTCCATTTTATCATTCTAATTCCATGTAGCAGAGGTTGTATTTACAAATGAGAAGTCTCTGCCTTTATTCACAGCTTTCCTTAATATATTTATCAAAGCAGGTTCATTTACAAAGTGCTCTATCTGTGGGATACAGGCAGGCAGACATTAACAAAGCTTTTAGGTTTATCAGGCTCGCTGCCTGATGAGCTACCCGAGGGTCAATTGATTTTGTGGTTCTGTGATTCATTTTTTTCTCATTTTTCTAGGATCACAATGAGAGACATGCTTGGAGAATTAGCCAGTTTGTCTGCCTTATCTGTCAGGCAATTTTTTTTTTTCCCAGGGAAGTCAAGCTACTTAAATTGGCCACAGGAACTGCCGTTATCTGACTTTAATGCACCCTATAGTGTGGATAGCATTTCAATTACACCAGTAACCAAAGCTTAGCTGCAGCCCTTTTCATGCCTAGTGCTGTACAGAAAGTGATGTGCCTACCTACAGAAGCAGAAAATTGAGTTGCCTTGCTTCTGTCAGGGTGATTAATGCAGAAATAAACTGCTAACCTGAAAAGAAAGGCAGAAAGAAAGGATAGACAATACAGACTTGAATTCACTTTAATTTTCTTCTAAAGATTGGAGCAGTGTACATCTAAAGATACCCTTTAGACCAAAAACTTGGAATAAAGGCTATAATCTCCAGAGGGGGATGTGTATGTGTCTATATGCTGATAGGAGCTTCACAGGGTAAATACACATACGTAAACATATATTCTCATTTACGTTCCTAGCACAAGTTATCAGTGGTCTGAAACAATAAAATTAATGCGTTCAGCGTTAGCTATCGGAGACGCGTGTGTTCTACATGTTATTTTATAGATACTGATTACCAGGCAGAGCTACTGCAGACGCCGTGGTCCTGGGTGCAGTTACCATTGCTTTAGAATCATAATTTTTGTTCACTTTGGACAACCCAGGGAGGTCGTGATGGGAATTTCTGAGGAAAACAAAATATCTCTATGCTGATACTTAGCCTTGACATTGGCTCTTGTTCTTTTTAAAAGTGCTATTTTGTATCATCCTGTCACCTGTACTTTTTGATGCAGTCATTATATTTGGAGAATGAAGAATTTTTAGTATCTAAAAACCAGCATTGCCCACAATTAGACCACCTGGCACCCGGAAAGAGCACCCTTCCTTTCTGAATTCCACTGAGCCCTGAGGCACGGACAAGGAGTTCAGTCCGTGGGATATTTTAGGCTTCTTGTTTCTCTATTATTTGAGCCGTATTTGCCACAGAATGCCAAGGGTCAGGATGTGACAGTCTGTCACGCAGAATACTTTCCATAATACGGTATCAACGTTGACACCTATGTCTCTACAAAGTAAGTCCATCTTCCTAATTTTCACACTTCCTTCTGAAAAATCCTATAATCCTGCCCTCGGGTCCAATTCTTAGTTAACGGCTACCATCACTTTGGTAATAAGGTGTGACTCGTGAGGATAGTACGGCAAATACCTCTGAAAGACTACCAAGAATTTAATATCAGGATCAAATTTCTGAGGATTTAAGAAAGACATTTAAAAGAGAACACCACTTATTTTAGTACGTTTTGAACCTGCCCAATGTCTTGATGAAGTCAGCTATACAACAAGAGAAAGCTATTCAATCTAATTTCAAAAGGCAGCCTAGTCACTGTGCTTAACTACAAAGTAACCAGTAGGAGAGATGAGGAGAGATGAGAGGGGCGGACTGTAACTCTTTCTCCAGGCCCTGAGAGCTCTTGGTCAAAAAGCACAAGAAATCAGAGTACAGTTCCTAAACCTTCAGTTCATTTAGTCAGCTGGACTAGGAACTGATACCCACTTCTCTGATTGAGGCCAGGACTTCAGGCTTGCATGCTACAAAGTTTCTATCCAAAAAATTAGTGTAGTGTAGAAAGCTTACAGATCAGACAATCATGGAAGACTTACTGTTCCCATTCTGCTTCTCACCTCTTAAAATAGAAAGGCCAGGTCAGGTCAAGATAGTTAAACATTCGCTGTAAAATAACTTCTATGGTAATAAGCTGCGGAACTGGCTCTGTGCACTTGCCGGCAGCAATAAAAACACACCTGTTAAGAACTGTCCATAATGATAAAATTTAAGAACAGATAAGCAAAAGGGCAGTTTAGGAGATAATCAAGAGAATTAAAGATGTGTTGCATCTTAGCTACCAATGTAAGAAATAATCTTAACGGGCATTTCCAATATATTTACAGTAGGGTGTGTGCAAAAAATGAGATGATGCAACCAAATAAAAATGAGATTTCAGGAAAGGCATGGAATCTATGACACTATGTCTTTCTTTCTAAAATTAGCTCTCAGAAGTTCATAATCAAACACCCAATGAAGACTTTCTTTTAAAAGAGGATAGCCAGTGTGTGCACCTCACTGCCAAAGCTGATCACGATCGATAAGCTTGGCTTTCTATGCTGGTCAGTTGGTGGAAAGTCACATCAGCTGTAGGACAACCTAAGTGCACCCATTGGGAGAGAGGAGTAGCAAAGAACCGACTATCCTCACCCCGAATACCCTCCTCACAGTGCAGAAACAGACATGGTGTAATCTGGTTCAATTATTGATTCAAGCTCTAAAGGTAACCTAGGATGGTGGGTGAGCACTCAGAGTTAGGAATCAGACTGCTTGGGGTTAAAATCCTGGTTTCATCATTTGAAAGATGTTTGACCTTCAGCAGTTACTTAACCCCATAAAGCCTCAGTTCTTTCATCTATAAAATGGGGATAATGGTCAGATATAATCTCATATGGTTGTAAGACTCAGACACGCCACATACTAAGCACTTAGCCAAGTGTTGGCACATGTCATAACTATTGTTAACATATTTGAAAATACTGGCTCAGCGCCTGTGGCTCAAGTGGCAGAGGCACCAGCCACATACACCTAAGGTAGTGGGTTCGAATCCAGCCCAGGCCTGCCAAACAACAATGACGGCTGCAACCAAAAAATAGCCGGGCGTGGTGGCGGGCACCTGTGATCCCAGCTACTTGGGAGGCAGAGGCAGGAGACTTGCTTGAGCCCAGGAGTTGGAGGTTGCTGTGAGCTGTGATGCCACAGCACTCTACCCAGGGGGACAAGCTCAAGGCTCTGTCTCAAAAAAAAAAAAAAAATAGTTGAAAATAAAAAATTATAAAGTAAGAGAGAAATGTGATTTTAAATAGTGATTTTAAAAAAAGGCTTATAAGCAGGAATGGATATTTCTTCCAGGGGGAAATAGGTATTTTTAAAGGGGAAAAAATTTAATGCTGACAGCTCACAGTGCAGAGCTTCTGTATTAAACCAAGATAGACTTTTGTAATTTCTCAGATGTTTTTTGTAGTTCTTTGATGCCACGGAGGTAAGATTAGGGAGCCTTAGGAGGTAAGTGGCTTCAAATAACTAGGAAAGTTAGACATTTCGAAGGCAAGTTTAGAGTATCAGTGCTCTAATATTTTCTCAAGAGACATACAAGCATTCATTGACAAATTAGAAAAAAAATATTTTTAAGTGAGGAAGTTCTTGCTTGAGTGATTTGTTGAAATCCATTCTCACATCTTAGACAATAGCAATCATTAAAACGGGGCAAAGTCTTAACTTTGATAATTATAATCCCCGAAGCTAAAATGACTAGGAAACATCATAAGCCATGTCCATAGTCTCATGTGACTGTCCCCAGTGCTATATCAGAATCACAATGTTAACTTGAAAGTTCCTATCTCCAGATTAATTTTAAAAGGAAGAAATGCTGTACTTCTAAAAACTCGGGTCACTGTAGTAAATATACCAAACTGCCAACAAAATCCACAGGGTGACTGATTGACAGAATGCAGGTATACCACAAATAAAAGGCTGACTTTCTTAGAGAAGACTGTCTCCAGGCATCTCCTCCCACCCAAAAACAAAAAAAAAAACTTAAATTTCAGAGAACTTTCCAATTGAAGGTGATTCAGAGAGTTCCTTTGTATGATCGATTATATGTCCTCATACAGCCTCTCTAGCTGAGATTAAATATCTGTGTCCTCTTTGCCCCACCTTCGCATCAAAATGGCCTTCCAGCAGTCATTCCAGCTCTAACAGCTTTTCATAATTGACCCTTACACTGCAGAACTTCTTCATGGAAAGCAGCAGTTTTGTTTGACCTGTTTCAGTTTGGCCCCGTTGATGAGTTTTTCTAGAGTGTATAGGAACTTGTTCAGTTAGGACTAAAGGATTGTGCTGGAAGGAAAGCCCCCGTTTCCCTTTGTAGCCCTCTTCTCTTTCCCTTCAGGAAGGCTCATTAGCTGTCCAGGTGACTGGGTTTTCCTACATGTACAATGGGGTGATGCTGAGACAAAAGGAGAATGTGTGTGTGACAACACGTTGTAGGTTAAAAGCACTCTGGAAAGAAAAGGTAGCACTGTTAGATAGAAGATCTTCTCAGCCCTGATTAAAATACGGACAGGAACAGAATGGTAGCCTAAAGAAAAGCAATCATTGGCCTCTGGATTCATCAGCCCAGATAGATTTGGGGGCCTAGATGCTCTCTTTTCTTTGCTGCTTATATATACTTGAAGGGCAGTAACAGTGTGCTAGGTAAGTTTCCAGACAGAGGGTCAATTTTAGGTCTTGTGTCAGTGAATCTCCAAGCGCAATTGGCAGCCTAATGAGTAGGACGCAGGGGAAGTGGGAGAAAAGGTTGCCCTTTTTTACAGCAAAGAAAAGTCATTTTCAAGAGTGTGTGTGTTGTCCTTCCACCGCCAAGAGCAGACACCAGGAAATGTGTTGTAATATTAGGACATCAAGAGTAAGCTGGGAATTGAATAAAATAATTTTGTAGTAAACATATGGAATAATTGGCCAGTGGTGCAAGAAATCTAAATGAGGTACAGAGACAGCTGGACACTTTTATCTCAAGAGAGAAAGGATTGAAGGATGGAGTGATAAACCAGGGAGGTGGAGTTGAGAGAAACCCAAAGGGAACAGGTCTGCTGGACTAAATATCCTCTCTCTGCTCAGCAATTTCCACTGCGGCCATTTGTTAAGCGCATAGCTGCCGTCTTCAGTGATTATTTCCAAGTAACATCTATGTTTCTGAATAAAAATCCATTTGAATCTCAAGTCAGATTTGCCAGGTGCTAGATTCATTGTCAGCATTTAATGTGCTGAAACTGCCGATGCTGAGGAAATGAATGCAAAAAAAAAAAAAAAGCATGCGTTTGAACTCCACTCTGTCGAGCTTGAGGTGAAATGCTTCTCCTTTGGATAACTTCCTAGACCAGGAGAATCAGTAGCCGTGGAAGGAGCCCAGATGGCGAGGGGTGCTATTCCAGCCAGCCCGCTGAGGTCATTGGCTACAACCGGAGCGTTTTTCTGACCAATGGTGGCTCAGGGGGTGAAAGGCCTGCCCCTGTGTCAGCTGCCCAGTTTCCAATCTCTTTGCATCCTGATACAGGTTCCAATCACTCTGTCTCCATGATCATAGTATCATTTCTTAGGGATCTACAATTATTTCTGAGAAGAAACCAAAAGAGGGTGGGGAAAGATATCAAAAGATGGGAAAAGAAAACACACGTGATTTATTTTAACCAGAGGAATTGACCTGAAATTTACGTGGATTTGATTTGGTTCTGTCTACAGTAAGTGTTCACTGGAGGTGACCAGGGCATGGACCCATGGCATTCCAATTTTGAATACGAGGAAGTATTACCGTATTTTCCCGTTTTACTTCCTGCATCAGATTCCTGAAATTCCCACAGGGATCTGACCACTGATGATATTTACCTAGGCAGCTGTGCCTCCAGTCCACTGCCGCCTCAGACCAGCATTTCAAGACATCGTCTATCTTATAGAGATAGGAGGACCACGTCCAGAAATTTAGATTCAGTCTAAATTTGGGCAAGCTGCTAAGACTCAGCAAGAGCCTTTGAAAAGTGGTAAACAAAAGGAGTAGAGGAGGAAATAAAGGAAGGGAATGCCAGCAAGGGACTCAAAGGGGAGGTTTGCTGCAATCCTTTACATTCAATTATACCGGCTCCTTTGTGCTTTTCCCTTTTGCTCTGCAAAGAGAGAATGAAATATGGTTTTCATAGCAAGCTGGCAGCATTATCTCAGGATGCATATTTCTTTGCTGGGTTGGAATGCCAATAAGGGGAGGAAAAAAAAGTTCGTCCGTTTAGAGGAAAGTACAGTGCTACAGAGAAAACACAAAAGGAATGCAACAAGTTTCTGAAACAGGTCCAAAAAAATGCCCCTTAAAGAAAATCATTAAATGAGAACTTTGGGGAGGATAAAATTTCTCATGCCGAAAAGTTACTGTTTTTTCCCCTAACATCTCTAAATCTGGAAAGAAACGTGTCAACTCTAAATGTGTCGACTCTTCGATCTCCAAAGATTTTTAGAATCAGCCCCCTTTGTTTCATTGATGAAGACAATAAAGAGACGCCAGTAAAGTCCCGAGTTAGGCACAAGGCTCTACCTTCTTCTGCACTTCATTATACCAATGTTGGAAGAGAGACAAGGTTTGCTCAAATAGGGCCTTTATCCATTGCAATTGGCATGATCAACATGGTTTTTCAAAGTCACACGGAAATAAAAGTCTATATTTCAGTGAGTCGCATGATGGTAAAGTAAGATAATACTGACTTAGCTATTGACTAGTTTTTAAATTGGAAAATAAATGACGATTACTATTGGAAGTAGTACCTAGTTATCTCATAGCAACTGATTCAGTATTCCTAACCCCAGTCACACATGGGTAAAGTAAAAATTATATTTTAAGAAAACACTAAAAGAAGGAATTTCCAAATCACCTTCTATTTTACTTCTAGAAAGGAGAAAACAGAAAGGGAACTTATAAGTGCAAAGTTTAAATGAGCCCCTAAATTAGCAGCTATTAAAAAGAAGAATATGCTAATATGTTATTTAGTGTCTCAAAATGTTTTACTCTTAAAAATTCGCATCTGGGGTGGGCACCTGTGGCTCAAAGGAGTAGGGTGCCGGCCCCATATGCTGGAGGTGGCGGGTTCCAACCTGGCCCCGGCCCCAGCCAAAAACTGCAAAGAAAAAATAATAATAATACATAATGATAATAATACTAAAATTCGCATCTGGTGGCTACAGCCTGGTTCTAAATTTTTAGTCCTTTATACCATAACGGTGCCTTTACCTGTCGTTCTCTTTTCTTCATTTTTTTATTACTCACAGTGTTGAGTATTCTTTAAATTCTTTCTAGAAGTTCATTCTCCGAGAGCTAAGTACTCTGTAAATATTCGTTAGACCAGACCCTCATTCACATCACTCCTTTAGCCATGCGTTCATTCACTGGGCAGCAGCCTTCTAAACATTACTTCATTGAGAATCTGCTCTGTTGATGAGTGAATGTGGGTCTTACTAACCTCGTGGACCTCGGGATTTGTTTTGTTGTTATTGTTGTTGTTTTCATTATGGAGGATTTTCCGTGTAGGAGAAAGTGGGCAGTGGTTAGGGGGGGCTTCCCGGTGCCAGGGATTCTATCCATTTCGTGTCACTCAAAAATTGTTCCTTCTATTCTCTAAACAGGGAAAATCGTTTTTTATCAGCAAACTCATTAGAAACCTGGGTTAAAAAAAAATAGAGCCTTCATTTTGTTTTCTTTTTGCTTCTTCAGTCTGTTTCCTGCTTTGCCTCATTATATTGTGTGGCTTTTTTTCATAGTTTTTATTGTAATCGTAATAGAAAAATCTACTTTCTGGTTTGGTTTGGTTTGGTTTGGTTTTTGTGCATGAATCAGAATCATTATTGCTGACTGGTCATTCAGTAGGAATTTGCAGGGAACTCTGGTCCCTCCCCCAGAATCGTTAATTCTGCAGTCAGGTGGAAACTCCTGCAGGCTTCTTTCTCTTTTTCTCTTGGAAGGTAAACATTTAGAGATAGGAGATTTCCCGTGTGTCTCTAGATACAGCTAATCTTTTAGATAAGTCCCTCCAGGGTGACGTTTCAGGCTGTTTAATGTCACCTCTTGAGTTCCAAACTTCCTTAAAGCCTTTAGATAAGCAACAGACTTTAGCAGTGATTACTGGAGGAGGGGGTGGAACCGTGAACTCGTCCCCAAAGGTCTGGGTTCAAATCTACCTCAAAGCTCACAGGTGAAACATCCCTTTCATGGTCTTGGCTTAATGGTTTCAGCTCAATTTCTTGAGGAAGGAAGGGGTCATCCTCGACTGGGGGTATGCCGTGAGAATGCCTGCTAAAGAACTTTCTCCATTATTGACGGATTTGTACAGTTGGCATCTTGGTAATTTGACAGTTAAGCTGTCCTCTATGTGCACCTAAATTTTGGATATCATTTTGCTTAGAAATTGTAAAACACGTGGCTAGCCTTATCTCTGTGTGGTGTGTTTTCTAAAATTCCTTAAAGTACTCTGTTTAGAAGTGATGCCCACAATCTAATGGATCCACTCAAAGTGGATAGGATAAAATTCAGAAAGAGAAGGACAGAGCAGCAAGCTTGTTGCTGGTGGCATGTTATTCCCGTTTTGCCCTGATGCCTACTGTTTTATTTGTCAGGGCAGTTGAAAAGATCCCTGGTATTCCTGAGAGCCGGTGGGCAAATTTCCTCTTCATAAAGGTTTGTAGAACGTAGCACAATGGAATTTGATCTCAGCTGGTTTATGTCCTGCGTTACCTGAGGCCAGGTTAGGTAGGGTAAATTCCAAGTGCTTTCTCAGCCAGGAGTTACTACATCCTGTGGTCTTGGATCTGGGGGACTCAGTGTGGCTCTTTGCTTTGTGCTTTGTAGGTTTCCTGTGAGCTCCCCTGGACTCTGGGTTTTTGAGTTTGTGTTAGGTGGAATGGACTGCTTAGAAGAAGAATATGAAGGAGAAAAAGCAGAAACTGTGGACTAGAGGAGAAGTCCTAGGGCTTAACTTTCCTTGTAATTTTTTTCGTAATGAAATTACGAAAGCAGCGTCCGTCAACAGGAAGCAAGGGATGTGTAAAATAATTAGCACCAAAGGGAACATAATAGGTTACTTATTAAAATCCATAGATGTATTCTATGACCCCATCAGGTGCAGGGACCAGAGGTCACATGACTCCGTGTGCCTTTGCTGCGGTGAGCACCCCCGTGCACTTTGTCAGCTTACGCGCTTCTGACAGTAACTAAGCTTCAGGTGTGATTTATTGAGTAGCCTTTTGACAGGAGGGAGAAGCTGAGATCTTCGAGTCCTTGCTGAGCCAAGGCTCTAGTTTCATTACCTTCCCCAAGTATTACATTTAGTCAACCGAGTTATGTGTAGTTCTGGGAGCATCGCTCCTGCTCCCAGAAGTCACTGTTCCACTCATAATAAAATTATGCTATCAATTTGCCACAAGAGAAACACTGGAGTTCACTAAATTATTGCCATGTGTTTTGCGCTAAAGACAAAGTGATACCAATTAAAAAAACAGCCACCCCTGGATTCTGGTTTTTAATGGTGTGCAGGGAGGAGTGAGCCTGGCTGGCAAGGGAGGTCAGGTCTGCCTTTGCCACGTTACAAATTTCATTTTCCTTAATTAGAAAATGGCGCTTGCCGAGAATGAGCGGGGGGCTTAAGTGGGGGAAAGAAGAACGAAACCCGAGCTGTGCCCTAAATAATATGTCAGAAAATGACAACTTGCCTCCCACAAGACAATTTCTTTGAAAGATTTGCTAGGTTACATTAGGCTCAGATAGATTTTCCTGGAAATGGGGCCGTAACCTACAGACTTAAAAAATGCCTTGGATCCAAAGCTCAGCAGATAAGTCAAATCCATACTTGGGTTCCATCAGAGCAGTGAGGACTCTGTAGCTCTCACTGCGGGTCACATTTTTAGGATGCTGTGCCCCTGGGGATTTCAGCGTTAGTTATACTATCAGTAGGAACTAATATCCTGCCATCTCAATTCATCTTCTACGAGATTAATTAAAGAATTGCCAATAATTTGACCTCGGAAGGAAAGCTGGCCCATCCCATACCTTGCATAAATAATGCCTGCCAATTTTCCCTTCAGTTAGCAATGAAGTGATTCAAAATTTTAGCTCTTATGAATAAGTCAAACGCCATTGCAACAGAAAATCTTTATACCATGAAAATTATTTCCAGCCCCATGCAGTAGTTCACTAATTTCAAATAATACTTCTAATGACTCAATTTTATTAAGCATTTGTGAGCAAACCCCTTATAGTGTATTATAATGAATAGTCATTGTTCTGACGATAAACAGATAAAACTTCTTTAGAAAACTGGAACCTCAGGGAGGCGGTATGATTTTTCCAATAATTTCAGTAACTCATTAAAGAAGACAAAAGAATGAGGATCTTGATTGCTAGACCTTCCTAGAAAGTCCTCCATAAACTAACAGCAACATGAATAGCAAAGGATCCAAAGAGAAACGATTCTTCCGGACCTCATAACAGAATAAAATCAGTTGTGTTTGATGAGTGAGATCCCTCATCTCCAGCTGTGTTCCCAAACTGGTTGACGGTCTGAAATCATTTCTGAATTGATTTTGGGTTCTTTTCTGCCTTTTAGGGGACGAAGGGTGCTTAACCCTTAGTAGGTATTCATAACTTTTGTTGAATTCAAAAACACTGGAGAGAAGGCCAGGGAAGGAAATATACATGAAAACAAATTATGGAGGTGAGAGGGCGACTGTGAGGGGAGATCAGCTTTGAAGTGAGTTTTGAATCTCAAGAGGGAACTGTTTTGGTGGTAGGATAGAAATAGCATGAGAGACCACGAAAGTAGGGGCTTGAGGAGGAAAGGCAAGGAGCCCAGGAGGAAGATGGCTTTCCCGACTTGGGACGAAGACGTTTGCAGGCACACGAAGTACAGTGAGTGAGACGGTCCCCTCACTGCAGGACTGCAGTGCGGACAGCATGGGGCAAGTGTCAGTGTCCAGGCAAAGCATGACGCAGTGTCCATGTGTTAAAAGGAACAGACTGGGACACTGGTGCTTGGTCCAATTCCAGCTCAGACAATTTGCCTGATCTTGGGCAATTTAGCTTTTCTCCGTGCTTTTTCCCTCTTCCATAAAAGAATGGGGACAGGGTGATTTTTAAGGTTCTTTCTGTCTTTAAAATTCTATTATTTTATGATTGTAAGCCTGTGAACTGAAAAAAAAATCTAGTCAAAGCAAGTGGGATGAGAAACGATTTTAACCATTGTATCTTGAATTGATGAGAAGAAGAGATGGAGAGCCCAGTCGTAGTAGACGGTAGGTGACTTAAACAGACTCTGAATCAGAGATGGAGCTATTAAAATAAAGAAAAAGGAACCGATTTTATCTCTATTGTTCAAAACTGTGGCAGGTTTTGGTGACTAATTCATCACGGGGTGAGAATAGAAAAAGGAGCTACAACCCTGGGCCCTGTCCCTTGGGAGCAAGGGCTTGGGTATTCTTTCCACAATGACAGCAGATTTGAGGAGACCTGATGGCTTCTTTGGGAAGATGATTTTGTTTTCACACTAGATAGCATAAAATAAAGATGAGCCCTGTAGGGGAAAAGGTCAGAATAACAGGAAGCACTGTGGGAGTGCACAAGGGGAGGGAAAGGTAAGGTCTGAGGGTACAGATGTTATTTGAGCCCTGGGAGCAGATGAGTTTGTTCAGAAAAAGAGAGGAGGCCTTGATGACAGACAGCTATGGGAGCAGCTCAAGGGTTTAGGGGTGAGGCCACCCTGACTACTGTTATTTAGAGGGGCCCTGGGAAGAAGCCCATCATATATACACACACAGAGCTTCCTACCACAGGAAGCTATATAGAAGATTTTAATACGCAGTTTTAAATCTCCAGTTGGAAAGACCAACTTTGGGTCAGGGGTGGGAGGGGTTGTTATGTCTCTTTCAAGCCTAAAGTTCTTCATAAAAATGGAGAAATAAGCAAAGGAAAGAAGTCCAGGTCTTCTTCCAAGTTTACATAGGATAATAAAGGGGTAAACTTTTTGTACCATAAAAATTTTGACTCAAATGGACATCTCACAATTTTCCATAGTTGAGAAGGTTAAAAATCTTGTAAGAGATTTTTAAAAATCTTTGTGAAATTCCTTGGCATCTTGATCTCTGACAGGTCAACAGCAAAACAGAAACCATCTCCCTAATAGTGTGCCGTTGACCTGGAGGTGTGCAGCACGTGCACCTTGGCTGTGAGTGAGCATCACTCGACAGTAATTTACTTCCAACAGTGACCATTCATACACTTTGGGTTTGTCACTTTCATAGCGATTTATAAATTTTTAAAAGGCAGCACTAGAGGAAAATGAAATAGCATCTTATAAAAGTATATCGTGTTTCGCTTTTATGTAGAAACTATGCACAGTGCCTTATCTTGATATTTTGAAAAGCTGTTTCTATAAATCCCTGCTCGTAAGGTCCATACCCCTATTCACAAGAGCAGAACTCACATACCAGGTCCAAGTTATGTAGAGAGTTTGACCAAAGCCATTGAATTTGGAGTCATTGAGATGACCAGACCAAATGATTTCCCTGCCTCACCTTCATTTATTAAAGTTGTCTAAACCATCAACATGTTGAAAGCTAATTGTCTATTTTGTCAACCCCTGACCATACAACATGAGAGGAATAAATTTGGGAATCTATGGGTAGCAATAACCGTGCTATCAAATATTTCAATAACTGGGACATTCGTGATGTACCTCGAACATCACATCTGAAGATAAAATGCAATTTCATCAAATCTTTCCTCCCCCAGGCATGTTCTTCCCATAAATTACGCTTTACTCCTAAATTTCTCTAGTCACTAAGTCAGTTCCTCGCCAGAGCCTTTCTTTCTTGAGTTGCTTGTTCACCATTTGTATTGACACGTTGCTCGGCCAAAGTTCATCTTTCAAAAAGAAGAATATCTGTGTCAAGTCTTCTTCTTAAGTAACACTGATAGAGATGAACCCTAGAATCCCAAACAAATCTGCTTTTTAATAAGTTTAAAACTTTTCTGAAACAATGATCTTTTCCACTTGAATGCACTGAATGACTTATCCTTATTATCCGTTCAGTCCTGACTATATTTGGAGCAAACATGAAAATTCTACAATTTCTTCAGAAAACTGGAAATTCATCATGAAAAAAAAAAGAAGAAAACAGTATGACAGGTGGAGCCGTTTCATGAGACTATGTTATTTTGTGACTCTTTATTTGATATTGATACAATATCAAATGTAGTCCCTTCATAATTAAAGCTAAATTTTATAATAAATCTCTCACATGGTTTCCAGAAACACGTGCCTAACAAGACTCAGTTGCACGCCCTTTTTGTTCAACCTGTGCTCAGGAAAGAAGACATTGTGGTAATGGTAAAAATAGACACGTTTAACTACCACGACAGACACATTTAAACTAACTGAATACAAGTTTTGTTCCAAACCTAGGACACAGTAGATACTCAGTAGATAATATGTGTTGAATAAATGAAAGCACGATGAATGGATCTTTGGTGTCTGTATCAGAAGATGCTCCTGAAAGGTCTTATCTGAGTGGTAAGAACAGTTCGGAGGTACTAATCCTTTATTGAGAGGCAATCAGAGCCTAAAATGTAAAATAATACTCTTGTCAATTCTGAATAGTTGCTAATAAAGGAAAGCTGTTGAGCTAAATATTGGATAACTTAAATGAGATAAAATACAAGCAGAAAAGACCTTTTAAATGATATATTTTAAAACTCACGCTTTACAAAAATATTGAAGTTGAGAGAGGGTCACTCAGTTCGCTAAAAATAAAGACCAAAGTTGAACAGATCAAGTCCCCAGGTCCACCCCCATTTCCGATCCCCACATCTGGCCTCCAGAATCCTTTCAAGTATTAAATTATCTCAAAAAGAAAAAGAAATACATAAATGGTAGCTCAGTGAGTAGGGCATCAGCCACATGCACCAAAGGTGGTGGGTTTGAGCCCAGCCAGGGCCTGCTGAACAACAATGACAACTGCAACAAAAAATAGCCAGGTGTTATAGTGGGCGCCTGTAGCCCCAGCTACTCAGGAGGGGGAGGCAAGAGAATCTCTTAAGCCCAAGAGTTTGAGGTTGCTGAGAGCTATGATGCCACAGTACTCTAGTGAGACTCTGTCTCAAAAAAAAAAAAAAAAGAAAAGAAAAGAAATACATAATAGATGGGAGTATATCAGTTATGTAGTTAGTTTCTTTTCTATGTAGTTTCATAGTACTATTGTCAACTTGGTTTCAAGAAAAATTAAAGACCTCTCTCTTTCTGATTATTATTATGTCACTTGTTCATGAATGTTCTAAAAATTAATTAGTAAGGTACTAAGAGTTGAGATTCTTAGATTATGTTTTAAATAAATTTTACTAAATGAAATATTTATACTTTATCCAAATGGATATTGTAATCTTTTAAAAAAGAAACATTTATGAAACCTCAAGACGTCTTTTAAAAAAATCATATTGGATTTGGATTTGGGCTGAATTTGTTACCAAATGGCTTTTAACTTAAAAACTACTATATGCAGAGGTGAGGGAGAGGGTTGAGCTGAAAACATCATAGAGCATTTACCTGAATTATTTAATAAAAAGAAGAATTTCTGTATCTGAAAAAGATGATACTAACTGAAACAAAGCTACCATTAAAAACTTAACAACCAGCTAAGAGTGGCTCCCACTACCATATTGCATCTGTGACCTTGGACTCTAACCAATTATGAAAACCCAGGGCAGCCACTGAACAAAGCAATTACAATGGGAGTCAAACTATTAAGGAGCCAAGAGTTCAGTAGCTTTATGTCTCTGCCAAGGTATCCCTAGAACAGTATATAATAGGAATTGAATAATATTAACATTGCCACATGGTAGTTTAAAGCAACTTACAGTATATTCTAATCTGAGCAGATTTTTCATTTTGATGACTATGGGAGTGGTTATTTTATTTTTATATGTACTTTTACAAACATCTAAATTGAAATAACCAATAGCATAAAATTGCCAGTGATTTAGCTGGCTATGAACTTGTAACCAAATACAGTTGGAAGGTTTTTATCCCCCCTTCAGCTCTCAGGTAAATTTCACTGCATGACAGCATTTTATGCTAGGCAAAGCTCGTACAGGAGATGCAAAAGCATGAAGCATAACCAACACCACAAAGCCAGTACCATTTCTTGTTTATAAAGAAAAACAAGGAGTGTAAGCTACATGGAAAGGTGCTCATTGAAAGGTATTTTAAATGCCTTCGAGTTAAAACCATCAGGGATCAGAAAGCAGAAGGCAAATTCCAGAGGCTAGTACACCCGGGGAAGAGGCTGATGAATTGCCCTGCGCACGTTTTAATTAAACTATCATCTTGAGATTTTTTTGTGTATCGATTTGCACAGTACTTTAAAAAGCTTCTTTCCCCTACCTCCCTCCTTTGCATGTTAAAGCTTTGTGCCTTCAGCTTGACTCTATGAAAAGAAATTACTCATCTTTGGAATTGTTATGGAGGGGAAAAAAACACAAATGGGTGGACATGTTCTCTTCTCCTTTTCAATATGTTTAAATTTCAACTGTTCATATAATTATGCTGGCATGTATTTCTTCCTGGCTCTAGTCATGCAGAAAAATTTTAAACATGAGAAATTGGACAACTCTAATGTGGTGTAAAATCTACTTACGCATTGTATTTCTTTCAATATTCGTTACCAATAGTCTGCGTATTGTTGAAATTAAAAGAAAATGTTAGCTTTTATGCCCTCATGCATTTATGTGATATACATAGCTGCCAACTATTTTATTAATGCTGAAAAGAAGAAGTCTGAAAAATAAAAGAATGGTTAGAGATAGGTTTGGCTTTGGGCAGAGGTGACCGTGACAGCCACTTAATAATAATCACCACTTATATGGCTCTAACTTCAAGAGTACTTTACCAGCAATAGTTAGTTTCCTAACACCTTTGTGAGTCAGTTAGTCTTAGTTCTTCTTTACGGAAGTGTAAACTGAGGCAGAAGTTGAAGTGACTTTCCCAGGGACTTTTGGAAAGGCATGTAAACAGAGTGAGGCCAAAGCATTAGGGCCCTCAATTTCCATGTGAAAATGGGAACCATCATATTCTTTAGGTAGTAGGATTGGCCTGTTGATCTCTTCTGAGTAGGGTACAGATTTGTGTCTCCAAATTTCTTTACTTCCAACCACTCCTCCTCTTCCCCTCCTTCACAAATACTAAACAAATGGGAAGATGCCTGGCGCTAGAGTCAAAAGGATTGTCTCTTTCTGAGATACCAATTTCTAAAACCAACTCTGAACCATGCAGGTCATGTAAGAATAGCAATAAGGCCTGATGGTGGAAGGGATGAAGAATTCCATGATGTAGATGTAGATAGTCTTTCTGCCGCAGGGTGGAGGGGTGGGGTACCCAGGCTGAGGCTCATCCTTGTCAGCAGTGGCCTTGGAAAGACTGATTTGTAGAGTGTTTTTCTTAGACCACAGACCCTATGGGAGACTAAATTGTTCTGATGCTGAAATGGTGTTCTCACCTGTTCCAGAGTGAACGCAAACTACCCTATGCCTTGGTAGAGTGCCATGGCGTCACAGCTCACAGCAACCTCAAATTCTCAGGCTTAAGTGATTCTCCTACCTCAGCCTCCCAAGTAGCTGGGACTACAGGCACCCACCACAATATCCAGCCATTTTTTTTTTTAGAGATGAGTCTCACTCTGGCTCAGGCTGGTCTCAGACTCATGAGCTCAAGCGATCCCCCTGCCTCAGCCTTCCGGAGTGCTAGGATTATAGGCATGAGCCACTGCGCCCTAAATTTCACTAACTGCTCAGATTGGAAATGATCCCCAGCGGGATGAGAAATTTCAGACTCACTCTGGAGTAGAACGGACTATCCTGGTGCTCTCAGATCAGCATCCTTAAGTCTGTTCCCAGAATTGCCGAATGGTGGTGGTGATGGAGAAGGGAGTTTAAAGGAAGCTTATGTGTCATGTCAAACTAAGGGTCTGCACGTGAGAGATTTCAGAGTTCTAATTTCTTTGTTCACTTGTTCCTCAGGTAAGCTCTAATCTGTGATTGAGCAAATGTTAAAAAGCTCTTACTAGTAATGGATTATGAATTCCTTTCTCCTTCATGCTTTGGCTTCTAAGCCACCTCCAATCCACACTCAAGGCTTTCCCTCATTCAGCCACGGACTGTCATAAACATGAACCTTTGCTGGGTCCAGCACGTCTCGGAAGAGTATGCACGTGCACACACACACACACATGTAATTTTGTCTTCAGCCTTAGGGGCCCTCCCATGGACCCTCCAATGATTAACCCCCTGACCACCCCCCAAAAAATTAACAAAAGCAGTGACAAAGAGATTTCTACTCTACTTTAAAATTTGGTAGAATTATGTTAACTAACCTTAAAAAAAAAAAAAGACCATAATCATTATTCCTCCTTTTGTTGGTTGTTGAATTTTAAATCAATTGAATTTTTAAAATGGCAACAGATGGTTCTCACTTTATTAGACTTTAAACTCATAAAAATTACAAGCCATACCTTGTGGGTTGTTCTGTGTGGTGCAGGCAGGGCCACCACAGAAGCCTGAGCATTCTGCACTCTGCACAACTCCAGGGGGCACTGTACACACAGACGCTCTGATTGGCACCCCCGGCGTTATGCAGCTCGGCACCCCTCATCACTGCCTAACACATTATAGATAAGGAATGGCACCACCCAACAGTGCATCAGTTTTAACAAAATGCTATTTCAATCATTAGCCATTAAGTCAGCTTTGGCTGTAACTATACTCTTCTGAATGATGACTTTCTTCTTAATGTTTATCTCTGTATGTTAAAAAATATATAGTACATGTCTAAATAGCCATTAGACCTTGAAGAATATCACAGTTCCCATAAACTTTTCTTCCTTGGTGAGCTTTATGCTAATAAGGATCTTGTACACTGCCCTTCAATGATCTGTGACCACCTTAGTGCCTTGCTTTGTGAAATGTCTGATTATCTACATATCTGTCTATTAATTTGTTTATCTGTCCACCTATCTATAGAAATTTTAAACGGTGTAATAACTTTAAGAACAGTGACACTAATGTAGTATTAGATTAAAAGAATGTTACTTCATATGGGTGTAAATGTAATTGAGAGGCACTTAGAGGAAGCGCTGTACTTAGCATGATTCTTGGCCAGTGAAGACAGGTTGATCCCACTCATTTTGGGATTGCTAATTTGTCGTTAATTAGGAAGATTGATTCTGCTCTCTGATGCATCAGCCCAACCCCAAATGCATTTTTCTGGTTCCTAGGGCACTTTCCTGTTATAGTTGTCATTGTCATTGCCTGTGTGTCACAATGTCATGGGGGCCTCACAAAATAGAAGGGTTTTCTGGCTTCTAAAAAGCATGTACCAACATTTAAACATTGTTATTTTATACTGTAGTGCTGGTATTATTTTAAATAAACTTCTGCATTATTTGGATTTATGTTTTGAAAGTGACAACTCCCCAAACTGTGCTCTGATTTTAATTTTTAGAGAGAGAAATACTTTTGTAGCAAAAATTCTTTCCTCTGTTTTCTGGAAATAATGCTCATCTCAGATACAGTGTCCCCATCAAGATCGTGCTGTTACGTACAAAACAGCATTTATTTTCAATGTATTAACTATTTGTTTATCTTCCCCTTGACATATTGAGTTTGCGGCTATCTCCTTTCTTCCTCCTCTCTTCTCTCGGCTGATGACACATTTTAATCATTTGACTGTCCTTCGTGACAATTACTTTAACTAAGATGAGTTATATTCCCGTTATTGGAAGGGAGTCAGGGAATCTATCAAAACTAGTGAAAGGAAAATTCCTAGAGATGTTTTTAAACATAGTCAATAAGAACGGGCTGAACCAATACAGAAAAGAATGTGGAGACCCGGGGGTGTGAAAGAAACCACTTACTCCCTGCAATTTTGATGCCCACCACTGCCAGGAAAATAACTCAGGCAACTGTGGAACCTCTTAATTTATTTCAGAATGGTGGAAACTAGATAATAAAAGCAACGTTAACCCACAAAACAGGGTCTAATTTTACTGACATATTTCACATGCTGCATAATATTTCAGATAATACCCATGTTGGTCCTTATAGAAGGGTGTGCATATAGATATGTGTATGAACATACCTGAGCAGTATGTAAATATTTACATCTAAAGTAAGTGACCTAATCTTAGATGTTTTCCTTCCTTAATAATATTTTGACAAATCCTTCATAACTTCTTTTTCTTATGACTTCCAAAATAAGTTGAAAGTTATTTTGATGGGCTACTTTTAAATATGCTAAACATAACCTAGAAACAAGACAACAAAGTAAGTAAAAACCCTAGACCCAGGACATGCGAATGGGTGATGAGTCATAATGAATAAAACGAGGGTCTTTAACGTGTGCGTTTGCATCTTGTCAGCCCAGCAGCCTTATGTGCTTAATAAAGAGCCTTGGCTTCTGCCCTCCTCCTGATTTTGTGAGCCCTGCCAGCCTCGGGGACATCTCCTAGTGTCTCTGGGAGTTCTTTGGTACTTTAGCAGTTCCTTTTGTTTCCAGGTATCTCTGAATGTTTTCTATAACAATTCCTTGCATGATCTTATCTCTGTGGTTTATTTTCTGTAGATCAATTTTAATCCACAACTGGCATCATCCTGCCAGCTCAGATTTTGCTGAATTGTCACCTCTATCATCAATTCGTGTATGTTTAGAAAATTCAAACTCACCCCAGTATTAGCCCACATGAAATGTAATTGGGGAATTAGATGTGCTGAAACGGACCCTCTGCCTTCCTGGAGCTTCTCGTTGAGAATCAAATGCCAGTGACAAAGTTACAAAACTATGCCATCAACTGTTCAGAATTTAGAGTATGTTTTCCCTGAAGTTCAATGTTATTACGATGGGCAGAGGCCCGATCACAAGAGCCTACACAATACTATCATCTAAACTTCATCTCAGAGTGTTGGGAATGTATCTCCCCTCCATGAGTTTAAGGGTTGAAAATAAAATTAAAAATGAGAAAATAATTATATGCACTGGAAAGCTCACCCCAAAGGCCAGAACAGACTCTAGTATGTCTTTTGCCCTTTGGAAGGGGACCCTACCTTTCTGGTTCCTCCACTTACTCCATCTCACTGCCTCAATACAGTGAAATTCAGCTACTGAAAAGAATGAGACATGTAAGGAGAACATGAAGTTGAGAAGTGTCAGTATCTGTTTTACACTGATGAGGATCTTTGATCAGGTAGTTGGAGGGTAACATGTTTACAGTACTGGGTGCTAGAGAGACATTGGCAAGCCAAAGGTGTAACCCTGTCTTTTTGTAGTTTCCAATCTACTGAGGAAGATAGAAAAATGATAAAATTATTTCAACATGAATTATCTATTGCTTTATTTTTCTTTCTTTTAAATAAAATCCCCTTATAAACAGTGCCACGCATTTTACAAGAGTTTACCAAGATAATGGTGCAGTCTTTGCTATGTAGAATAATGGATTGGCCCATCTCTGAAGATAGAGATGCCATTTTCAGTTGATTCTAACTAAGCCAAGTACAATATTGATAGTGTTTCAATCATACCTTTAAATACTTATGTATATTATCTAATTGCTCCTCAGAAGAGGTTTCTCAGAAGAGTGTCATCTCTTTTTTAATCTCCACTTATATAAAAGGTTAGGTAACAGTGGGTGTATAACCTGCCTGGCTTTACTTAGAAGAACCTGTGGTGCGACACTGTTTTGTGTGCATACACAAGCATCATTTGGAACTTTTAATTAACTCAGTTCTTACGTAAGATACAGTAGATATAACAGATTTTAGAACACAAAAGATCTGAGCTTGCATCTGGTCCCACTATTAACTGTCTGTTTGGACCTGACCATGGACCCTTAGTTTCCTCATCTGTCAAACTGAGATAATATCTTTGATTCAGAATAATATTGTGTGAACTATGTAACAATTAGTAGAAACTGCAAAAAGAAAGTGTTCTTATTATTGTTGTTTTCATTGTTGTTATGTCACATTTTCTGTTTTCTTCTATTTCTGGAAAAACCATGCACATCTTTTCAGCACATAGTAGGAGATTAATAAATATCATTATTTAATAGGTAGCACAACCAGGCACAGTGGCTCATGCCTGTAATCCTAGCACTCTGTGGAGGCTGAGGAGGGTGGATTGCTTGGTTCAGGAGTTTGAGACCAGCCTGAGCAAGAATGAGACCTTGTCTCTACTAAAAATAGAAAAACTATCTGGGCATAATTACACGTGCCTGTAGTCCCAGCTGCTGCTTGGGAGACTGAGGCAAGAGGGTTGCTGAACCCCATGAGTCTGAGGTTGCTGTGAGCTACAGTGACATCATAGAACTCTTACTAGGGCAAAAAAGTGAGACTCTGCCTCAAAAGATAATATTAAAAAAAAAAAAAGGTAGCACAGAAAGTCAATTTCAACAATTTCCTACTCCTTTTCTGAAATACTATTATATAGGTTTATTTTATTTTTCATAATATTTTTAATGTTTTTGTTTGTTTGGGTTCTTTGAAACAGACTCTTGCTCTGTTACCCTGGCTAGAGTGCAGTGGTATCATCATTGAGTTCACTGTAACCTGAAACTCCTGGGCTCAAGTGATCCTCCTGCTTCAGTCTCCCCAATACCTGGGGCTACAGGCACTCACCATTGCACCCAGCTAGTTTTCTCTATTTTATACAAACAGGGTCTTGCTCTTGGTTAGTCTGATCTTAAACTCCTGACCTCAAGCAGTCCTCCTGGCTTAGCCTCCCAAAGTGCTATGATCACAAGTATGAGCCACTGATCATGGCCTTTTTAATGTCTTTGACAATGGAGTGTTTTTACAAGAGATATTTGCAAAATAAAGGCAAAGAAAATTCTCTGGTAATTTGTGTCATGGCATCTAAACAAAGATGGTTAGCGTTATTATGGCAAAATGGTCACAAAAACCATAAACCAGCTCTAAATGTTTTTCTTTCTTTCTTTTTTTTTTTGAGACAAAGCCTCAAGCTGTCCCCCTGGGTAGAGTGCTGTGGCATCACAGCTCACAGCAACCTCCAACTCCTGGGCTCAAGCAAGTCTCTTGCCTCAGCCTCCCAAGTAG
>CAUYTI010104320.1:0-30617 GCA_963575145.1 Galago senegalensis | reverse complement strand
CCAATTGTCATTGCTCTAAAATCTTTACCATACCTTGGGCTGGAGTCTGTCTGAGTTGCCACAGGTACAGAAGAAAGTTAAGGGCCTCCTTATCTCAAGCTTTTCTGCAGGGAACTGATGTAGTAATCCCACAGATTGCCTGGTGAGAGAGTGAGAGCCATATTCAAGCTGAGGCAGCAAAAGCAGCTGCCAACAAGGCTGTTGAGCAGATGCTTGCATTGAATAAGGTGTGGACTCAGTGACCCCTTTAGCCCCTTCCAATAGTTAAGATTCTTGAGATTCCAAAATTCTCCATGATACTTAGAATTTGTGATCCTTAAGCAGGATTATTCCAAACATTTTTCCCCCTAAGATTATTTGATTTTAATGGTCTGTGAGTCTCAGGTTTTATAAGTAGTACTAAAAGTGATGAAGTATTCAAAAATTCCTACCTAAATATATGACCCAGAATTCCTCTTAGGAAGAGAAGCTACCTTTGTTGAGGAAAATGCTTTGTTAAGAGCTTTCAGTGAAGACCCCGCCAGAAGCCTGGGATAGACAAACTTGGGCTCCCAAGGAGCAAATTGGAAGGGAGGGAGCTAAGAAGAGAGATATAAGTTGGGGAGGGAGAGGACACATCCCTTGGCACCATCTGATGCTAGTGAGATATGCCTCAGGAGATGTAATCCTTTCTTGGAATATTCTGAACCTTCCACACAGTCTAGCCTCAGGAATTATTGGAGGGATTGCTTTTATTTTTATACAAGTAAGAATCACACTCAGACCAATGGGGCTCAGGACAAAGCCAGCATGTTTTGCTGGAGGAAGACATTATGGAAGTAAGTATGAGCCCCCTGGGATTTAGCAGGCTTCTGTGGGAGAAAAGGGAGCTTCCTCATGTGAGGCTGCCCGTCATATTGCATCTAAGGAACTCTATTCACATCAAAGTCTATGGGAATGGCTTTCTCTGCAGGAATATAGTGTACAACCTGAACAACTGAACATGACAGCCCTGGACCTAAGGTTAAAGGTAATTTTATCTCTACCTGAGAGAACAAAGAGATCTCCCTTCCCACTCCCCTTGCTAGTGTTCATATTCGACATTATATTTAGGTTCTATGTTTAAGATTCTAAAATCCTAGGGTTTTAGGATTATACTCCGAGATACTAAGAGTATAAATGTTTTATAATTCTAACACAATGGCAACTACCTCAGCTAAGGCTACCGTGCTGGCCACATTCTAGGTACCATGTGTACCAAGAGCTTTACAGGTATTCTCTTAATCAATCCTACCCTATAAGATGCACACTCTTATTCTCTGCATTTTGCAGATGTGGAAACTGAGGCACAGAGAATTAAACCATTAGTCTCGGATTACGAGTGGCAGGACTGAAGCCCAGTAGTCCACCTACGGAGCCTCCTCTGTCCTCTACTGCTGACATCCCAACAAGGGTCTCCCATCCTCTCTTAGTAAGCCCTTACAACTCCTCTGCCTGGGAGCTCCCTTTTCAGTAGAGACCCCAGAAGCTAGAAAACAGACCTGAGATCTGGTATCCTTTGTGGAGCTGTATTGAGCTGTGTTATGTTAAGTAGTCATGTTGAGTTATGCTGAATGTGTTTATCTCTATTGCACTGTGAGCTCTTCCAGCATGGGGACTGAATCCAATCCAACCTTGTAAATCCAACTCTCAGCCCAACTGGCACACTTGGGGAGCTTTAAGAAATGTTGATTATAGCCAGGAATGGTGGCTCACGCGTGTAATCCTAGCACTCTGTGAGGCCAAGGCAAGTGGACTGACTGAGCTCACAGGTTCGAGACCAGCCTGAGCCAGAGCAAAACCCCACTTCTAAAAATAGCCAGGCATTGTGGTGGGTGCCTGTAGTCGCAGCTGCTTGGGAGGCTGAGGCAAGAGAACTGCTTGAGCCCAGGAGTTTGAGGTTGCTGTGACCTATGACTCCATGGCACTCTACCAAGGGGTGACAAAGTGAGACTCAAAAAAAAAAAAAAAAAGAAATGTTGACTATACGAGTGACTCATAGGCCAAATGGACCCTCAGGAGTGAGCTGTGGTGCCCATGCACTCCCAGATCATCATTGGCAGACATGAAAGACTTTACCTTCTAAGGGTTCAATGACTGAGTCAATGAAATAACCTGGGAGTAGGCAGATTAACAGAAGACAAGGTGTACGAACACAGTACATGAAAGAAAAGTGAATGCCCCCCCCCCAAACTCAGTGACAGCTCATATACCCTCTTTATAAGGAAGACGAAATGGGGCACATAGGCAACTTAAGGGAGAGGAAATGGTTTAGGGAATGGATGGATAGGCCCTCAAGAGCAGAGGTAACATGTGATAAAGTCTATCTGGGAATGGAGTTTATCCCCCAGTCCCCTGCCCTGTGATCTGGGTTTCTTCTTACCCAGCTGATGAGATTCTCAGAAAGGGGATCCACCACCATAGAGTTCCTTTCAGAGGATCTGTCCTTAGGCAGACAAGGGGAGTTCAGAAAGGTCCTCCCCACATTGCTGCTTCTCAAGTGCCCTTTGAAGTCCAAAGCAGCATGTTTTGGGCTGGTATTTCCTGAACTCCCTCATCCTCCCAAGAGTGCTCCCTGAAGGGGCTGATAAGGTGGGCACATTCCTCACCAGGAGCTTGGAGCCAGCTGCAGGACAGATCTGGGTGCTGGGGCAGGAACAAGCACTGCAGCTACAGGCAAGATGAGGAACCTGAGGGCAGCCTTCTTGGGGGGGAGGCAAGGGCAAGAAAATTTCCCCAGATAACCTCCCATCACTGTGGTTCATCTTTCCAAGTAACCGCAAAAGGGACATAAAAGTGCTGAAGCCAGGTGCTCCCAGTCCACTGCCCAATAGCCTCTTCTCCCTTCGGGACCCAGCCCCATCTGATACCTGCCTGGCTCAGGGGAGCTTTTCCCCAGGCTGGACTGTGCTCTGACTCCCATCTGAGGGCTAGGTCCTGCTGTGGACCTTCCAGGACCCTGGACACAGAAGGTCCAGCTGCATCTGCTGACTTTGAGCCCAGGCAGTCCCTACCTGCCTTAGTCTTCCTTTGGCCCCCTGAGACCTGGAAACACCCATGTGCCCCCTCAGCATGGGCAGCCCTACAGCCCATCTGACCATGCCAATCACAGCCCCTATACTGGGAAGTTCACACCTGCTTAGCCACCTGCCCTGCTCTAGGTTAGGCCCTGGCTTCCCCTGCCTGGACTATGTCTGGTCCTCTTTACTGAACACTCTTCCTGACCTCCTGTTCTTTGGCCCCTTCCCCAAAACCCACTTCCACAAGGTTGTTCTAAGATGCAAATCTGAGCATGTCCTTCCCCCTCCCTACAATCCTCCACTGCTGCCCATTGCCTATGGCAGAAAGTTTCAATTTGTGAGGTCGGGGTTCAAGGCTATAGTGGACTGCCCCTTCTGACCTCTCCTGCCTCTACTCCCTCTGCTCCTGGACCTGGCCCCATTGCACACTGATTTTCACACCTTCACACCTTTGCACTCACAACTCTCACTGCTTGGCATACTCTGCTTAAATTCTTGCTCATTCTTCAAGAATCATCTCCCTGGTTTTATGACACCCTATGCCCAACTCCATGGTGGCAATAATCACATTGTTTCAGAGTTGTGTGACTGTGCTGATGTCCTCACCCCACTGGGAACTCTGTTAGAACATTTGCCTTCACATAGCACCTATGTGTTGAAGGAAGGAAGGAAGAAATAAAGGAATAGCAATGAGCGAGACAGTGGCATATGGGGTGCTAGGGGTGGGGTTGGAGTGGGCAAGGGATCCTGATGAAAGAGAAAAAAACAGAACAAAGGGTGAAGACACAAAGAGATGGCGCCAAGAGGGAAAAGAGGAAGCTGCCCCAAGAACAGTTCCCCCCATCTCTCTGTAGGGGTCCATCCTGGACCTGAGCTGTGTGCTCTGAAATCCCAGGCATCCCTGTCATTTCCTCATGTTTGTTGTTTCTGCTACCCCTGTGAGGAAATGATCCTTAACCCTGCCCTTGGGAAGAGTTGCTCAGGCTCTGCCTAAGGCTGTTATCTTCCACATAGGCTGCAGGCAGGCAGGCCCAAGCTACGACGGGGGCTGGCCCTTTTGGAAAACGTGGCCATCAGAGTCTGGGACTCCTTTGGAGAGGAGTGGAAGGCCAGGGGTCACCTACTCTCCACCTTCTCAAGCTGTCTGCCCAATTCTTGGAGGTGAGGGGTTGGCATCCCAACGGATGCTCTTCCTGCTTAAAGGGAGCCCCACTCCTGTCCATGGCAGGGGTTCCCATTCCTGGGTGGGCATCATAACTTTCCTGAGAAGCATTAAACAATGAAGATTCCACAGTCCAACCTGAGACCTACTGACTCAGGATATCATTCAGTGGAACCATTAAAAAAAATTTTTTTTTTTAGTACCTGGGTGATTCCGCCATATTGACAGGTAGGAACTCTCCCCGCCTACCAGATCAATTTTAAACCCCTAGGCAAGGCATTCCCAGACCTTGGGGATCTGGCCCCTGACACCCCATGCAGTCTCTTTTTTTTTTTTTTTTGAGACAGAGCCTCAAGCTGTCCCCCTGGGTAGAGTGCCGTGGCATTACGGTTCACAGCAATCTCCAACTCCTGGGCCCAAGCGAGTCTCTTGCCTCCGCCTCCCAAGTAGCTGGGACCACAGGCACCCGCCACAACGCCCGGCCATTTTTTGGTTGCAGCCGTCATTGTTGTTTGGCGGGTCCGGGCTGGGGATTCGAACCCGCCACCTTAGGTGTACGTGGCTGGCGCCCTAGCCGGTTGAGCTATAGTCGCCGAGCCTAATCTTTCATTTTTGGTCTTTGACCGTTCAAATGCAATGTTCTCTTTCTTACATTAGGAGATGGGTACAAAGGCTTATAAATGCATTATTAATCTCTATACATTATTTTTATTATCTTTTTTTCTTTTAGAAACAGAGTCTCATGTTGTTGCCCTAGGTAGAGTGCCGTAGTGTCACAGCTCACAGCAACCTCCAGCTCTTAGGCTTGAACAAGTTTCTTGCCTCAGCCTCCTGAGTAGCTGGGACTACAGTTGCCCACCACAACACCCAGGTATTTTTTTGTTGCAGTTTGGCTGGGGCCGATTTCAAACCTGCCACCTTCAGAATATGGGGCCAACACCCTACTCACTGAGCCACAGGCATCGCCCTGTACATTCATTATTAATATTCTTTTATACCTAGCTGAGAGTTGTGGCAGGTGCCTGTAGTCCCACCTGCTGAGGAAGCTTAGGCAAGGGGATTGCTTGAGCCCAAGAGTTTGAGGTGGCTGTGACCTATGATGCCCTGGTACTGTACCCAGGGTGACAGAGTGAGAAACTGTTTGAAAGAAAAAAAAGAAGAAAAAGAAAAAGAAAATTCTTTTATAGCCATTAAATATTTAATAACAATTTTAAAAATTACTGTTTAATTAATTGATTAATTTTTTTTTTTTTGTTGTGACAGAGCCTCAAGCTGTCCCCCTGGGTAGAGTACCGTAGCATTACAGCTCACAGCAACCTCTAACTCCTGGACTCAAGCGAGTCTCTTGCCTTCGCCTCCCAAGCAGCTGGGACCACAGGTGCCCGCCACAACGCCCGGCTCTTTTTTGGTTGCAGCCGTCATTGTTGTTTGGCGGGTCCGGGCTGGGGATTCGAACCCACCACCTTAGGTGTACGTGGCTCATGCCTTAGCCAGTTAAGCTATAGGCGCCGAGCCGCCTCCTTGGATTTGATGAAGCTTCTGAACTTTATCTTGGGATTAGTGTGAAGCTAAGAAAGGGTTTTCAGCAGGGAAGCAGCATAATCTGATGTAGGTTTTATAAAGTTCACCCAGGCTGCGTTGGGAAGACTGGAGTAGCAGTGGGAGGTGACTGATGAGGCTACTGAGGTTGTCCAATGGAGAACTGATAGTGGCCTGGACTAGGCGACAGCTGTGGGGATGGAGAGAAAGTGGATTTGAGGCACATGGGGAGGGAGGAGCAATGTGTTGAGAGAAGAATCCAGGGGTAACCCATGGGCTGTGGCTGGTGGACAATGGTGCCCTGTTCTCATGGATGAGGATTACTGAGAGAGGAATAAATTTAGGGGTGGGGGATGACACATTTCTTTGCGTTAACTTTTAGGCTGGATTTTAAAAAATGAAACTTTTCATTTTTTAACTTAATGTAATTAACTTATTTTTTTGAGACGGACTGTTGTCCAGGCTGGAGTGCAGTGGCTTGACCAGAGTTCACTGCAACCTGGAACTCCTGGGCTCAAGAAATCTTCCCATTTTAGGCTCTTGAATAGCTAGGACTACAGGCATATGCCACAAGCCTGGGTAATTAAAAAAAAATTTTTTTATAGAGGTGGAGGGGGTCTCCATGTATTGCCCAGGCTAATCTTGAACTGGGGCCTCTGATGATCCTCCCTCCTAGTCTCCCAAAGTAATAGGATTGCAGATGTGAGCCCATATGGCTGGCAACCTTTTTATTTTGAAATCTTTTTTTTTTTCCTGTAGATTTGCATGCAGTGGTAAGAAATAATAGAATGATTCCCATGTATCCTATACCCAGTTTTCCCCATTGGTACCATTTTGCAAAACTATAGTGTGTCATCATCAGTCAACCTACAGAAGAACAGTTGCATCTCTATAAGGTGTTGCCCTTTCATAGCCACACCCAGAATTGCTCCCCTTTTCCCACCATCCTTGCTGCCTGAACTGTCTCCCTTTCTAAAATTTTGTCATTTCAAGAATGTAATATAAATAGAATCATTTAGTACATGACCTTGAACATGGGCTTTATTCACCCGTCATAATTTCCTAGAGATTCATCCAAGTTGTTGTATCAATAGATTTGTTTTTTTAATTTATTTTATTTTTTTGCAGTTTTTGGCAGGGGCTGGGTTTGAACCCACCACCTCTGTCATATGGGGCTGGCACCCTACTCCTTGAGCCATAGGCACTGCCCTATTTTATTTATATTTTTGAGACAGAGTCTTACTCTGTTGCCCAGGTTAGAGTGCTGTGCTGTCAGCCTAGCTCACGGCAACCTCAAACTTCTGGGTTCAAGTGATCCTCCTGCCTCAGCCTCCTGAGTGTCTGGGACTACAGGTGCTCGCCACAATGCCTGGCTAATTTTTTTTTTTTTTTTTTAGTAGAGATGGTGTCTTGCTCTTGCTCAGGCTGGTCTAAAACCTCTGAGCTCAAGGGATCCTCCTACTTCCTCCTCCCAGAGTGCTAGGATTATAGGTGTGAGCCACTGCACCTGGCTAGCTTGTTCCTTTTAATTGCTTAATAGTAACCTATGCTGTGGCTATTCCATAATTTAATCATTGACCCATTGAAGAATAGCTGAACTTTATAGTTTTTTACTCTTATAAATAAAAGTGCTATGAACATTGATGTGCAGATTTGCTGAAACAGTGACAATTTTGCATAAAATGGTAGAAGATTTACTGAAGCTTGTTCAGGTGAGCATGAGCCCCAGGTTTGCCACTCAGATATTGGGGGTGAATGAGACTGCCCCAGGACAGTGTAAGAGGGAGAGGAGACAGAGAGTCCAGAAAGAAGGAACACTTCAATATAGGCGTGGACAGAAGAGAGTAAAGGAGGCTGGAAAGAGGCACCAGAAAGGAAGGAGAAGACCCAAAGAGTCAGCTGGTCAGTCTGTCGACCACAAATTCAGATTATGTTATTTATTGAGAAACAGAAAAGACAAGTGCATGTTAGAAGATAAGGAAAGCAAGGATGTCCAAATGCAGATTTGTAGGGTTTGCAGATGAATGAGACTGGGCAACATGATTTCCCAGGGGCTGTATCACTTAGAATTAGAGTCAGCTGTGAGTAAGAGAGGAGCCCAAGGCTGGGAGCCTGTGGCTCAAGTGGCTAAGGCACCAGCCACATACATCCAAGATGGCGGGTTCAAATCCAGCCTGACCTGCCAAACAACAATGACGGCTGCAACCAAAAAATAGCCAGGCCTTGTGGCAGGTGCCTGTAGTCCCAGCTACTTGGGAGGCTGAGGCAAGACTCGCTTGAACCCAGGAGTTGGAGGTTGCTGTGAGCTGTGATGCCACGGCACTCTACCCAGGGGGGATAGCTTGAGGCTCTGTCTCAAAAAAAAAGAGAGGAGCCCAAGACGGTAGTGGCTTATGCAGATGGAAGGTTATTTCTTTTTTTTTTTTTGCAGTTTTTGGCGGGGGAGTCAGGCTTGAACCCACCACCCCCGGTATATGGGGCCGGAGCCCTACTCCTTGAGCCACAGATACTGCCCAGAAGGTCATTTCTTTCATGTGAACACGAGGGGAAGGCGGTCTAGGATATGAAGGTTCTGCAAAGTTCTTACAGGCCTAGGATCTTTCCAGCTTTTCATCCTGCAACCCCTAGGGTTTGTTCTCACAGTTTAGGATGATGGGTAGAGTTTCTATCATCATATTGTTGTTCTAGGAAGTAGAATAGAGGATGGGACAAAGAACGGGGTCACATACCAGGCAACTTATAAGGAGACGTCCCAGAAACAGCCATATAACACTATTACTAGGATCCTGTTGGCCAGAGTTTAGTCATTCCGTAGTTAGAAGAGAGGTTGGGAAGTGTAATTTTTTTTTTTTTTTTGAGACAGAGTCTTATTATGTCATCCTCAGTAGTGTGCAATGGTGTCACAGCTCACAGGAACCTCAAACTCTGGGGTTTAAGCAATTCTCTTGCCTCAGCCTCCCAAGTAGCTAGGACTAACAGGCACCAGCCACAACACCAGCCTATATTTTTGTTGTAGTTGTCATTGTTATTTAGCAGACCCGGGCTGTGTTCAAACCCACCAGCCCTGGTGTATGTGGCTAGCTCCCTGGCCACTGAGCCATGGGCGCTGAGCTGGGAAGTGTAATTTTTATTCTGGGACCATGTTTTCAGCCCAAAATCTTGGGTTCTATTACCATGGAAGTAGAAGAGAAGCTATGTTGGAGCACAGCCAGCTGTCTTTGCCGTGAGGGGTTGCAGTGGGTCTGGCTTATAAAAGTGAAGTCAGAGCAGGATGCTGAGCCTGCTTCCACAGGGCTACATTTGTTTTTTCAGGGATGGACAATCAGACTGTTCTGGCTGTCCAGTCATTGTTGGATGGCCAAGGAGCAGTCCCTGATCCAACAGGCCAGAGTGTCAGTGCACCCCCTGCTATCCAGCCACTGGGTGAGTATCTGCTTGGGTTCATTAGTGGAAGGGTGAACGGGTTCCTCATGAAGAATGGGATGAGGGGGCTCATGTGGAGGTGTGAACTGCCCACTGTGGGCCCTAGGATGCCTTCTGGTGTTTTAACCCTCTTCCTCCCAACCTGGATTTTTGGTCTCGTGCCTTATTTTACTTAGCTCTGGGGACACCCTCTCTCAACTCCTTAATGAATGTGGGAAGATGGGATTTTGATGTAGGGAGTGGTGGGAGCCCTGATGCTTGGCACCTTTGCTCCTCCTCTTTATGGAAAGATCAGACTGAGCCTAGATTTCTTTGGTTTATAGGCCAGGCCCATGAGACACAATGAGAGCAAGAGACTACTTTTGGAAGTTTCTGTGTGAATCTGTGTATTCATTTATTCATTCCACAAACATTTTTGAGCACTTGGGGATCATACTAGGGACAGAGAGATACACACCTAGGTTTAAATCCTTGTCTCCATAGTTTCTACTCAGTTTCCACGTCTATAAAATAGGGGGTAATTGTCTTACCTTGTAAGAATCTTATGAGAATACTTAGGATTCAGTTTCAGCTGTTATAGAGAAGAAATGAAAGTTTCTTGTGGTTTCTATGAGATTAAAGTTTATTTCTCAGTTACATGGAGTCCTGATGAGCATTTGGAAGGGGTATGGTGAAAATCAGACTTCTTTTGTTTTTTTAGAGACAGAGTCTCACTTTGTTGCCCTCAGTAGGGTGCTGTGGCGTCACAGCTCACAGCGACCTCCAACTCCTGGGCTTAGGTGATTCTCTTGCCTCAGCCTCCTGAGTAGTTGAGACTACAAGCACCCACCACAATGCCTGGCTATTTTTTATTGCAGTTTGGCTGGGGCTGGGTTCAAACCTGCCACCCTTGGTATATGGGGCTGGCATCCTACTCACTGAACCACAGGTGCCGCCCCTCAGACCTCTTCTTAATGTGACTCTATTGCCCTTAAGCTGCAGCAGTCCAGGGTGGTTGCTCCAGCTCTCACTTTGATTTTCACCTTCCAGCCAGCATGAAGGGAAGAAAACAGGGAAGTTGCATGCACAGTACACTGCTATCCTGGTCCCATTGGTCAGAATCCTGTCACATGACATGCCTAACTGCAAAGAAAGCTGGGAAATACATTAACAAGAACGCCATGTTTCCCACTAACATTTGAATTAAGCGTAAGAAGGATATAATTAGAATTGAATAATAATTGGACATTTCTCTTATAACTTGTTAGGCGCTTGACACAGTGCATGGCTGTGGTAGGACAGTAATGGGTGGTAGTAACTATAGATAATCATTCATTTAGTTCTTCATTCACTCAACAAAGATCTTTTGAGAACCCCTAATGAGCCCAGGAGATATTGTAGTTATAGTGATAAAATGAGATACATTTCCTTCCCTTAGGGGATTTGTAGGCTGGTAGTAATGAGAAAACTATAGAATGACAGGTTTGCTAGAGGATGGAACTGTAGCCATTGGTATTAGGAAGGCTTCCTGGAGCTGGGCATGGTGGCTCACACCTCCAATCCTAGCACTCTGGGAAACCTAAGTGGATTGCTTGAACTCAGGAGTTCAAGACCAGCCAGAGCAAGAGCAAGACTCCATCTCTACTAAAAATAGAAAAATTAGCCAGGGTAGTCAGTGCCTGTGGCTCAGTGGGCAGGGTGCCAGCTCCATATACTGAGCCGGGTTCGAACGCAGCCCCAGCCAAACTGCAATAAAAAAATTGCTGGGCGTTGTGGCAGGTGCCTGTAGTCCCAGCTACTTGGGAGGCTGAGGCAAGAAAATCGCCTAAGCCCAGGAGTTGGAGGTTGCTGTGAGCTGTAATGCCATGGCACTTTACCCAGGGTGATAAAGTGAGACTCTGTCTCTAAAAAAAAAAAAGAAAAAGAAAAAGAAAAACTAACCAGGCATTGTGGTGGGTGCCTGTAGTTCTGTACTTGGGAGGCTGAGGCAAGAGGATTGTTTAAGCCCAAGAGTTTGAGGTTGCTGTGAACTGTGACGCCACAGCACTCTACCTAGGGTGAGAGAGAGGCTCTGTCTTAAAAAGAAAAAAAAAAAGGAAGGCTTCCTGGAGGAGGTGACATCCAAGCTGAGCCTGTAGAAGCAGTTTTTCTGAGAGAAGAAGCTTGGCATTGGGGGACGGGGTTCTAAAGGCATAGAGGAGTGTGAACACATGGCCATTTGGGGACTGATGAATAAATTCAGGCAGGATAAAGATTTTGAGGTTCTACAGACAGTTGGATCTGAGGGAAAAAAATAAAGATTTTTGAATTGCTCAGCTTTGAAGTGAACCCACTTCAGCCTAGCTTACAGCAACCTCAAACTCTTGAGTTCAAGTGATCCTCAAGCCTCAGCCTCCTGAGTAGCCGAGACTACAGGTCCCTGCCACAATGCCTGGCTAGTTTTTCTATTTTTAGTAGAAACAGGAGTCTCACTGTTGCAAAGGCTGGTCTTGAACTCCTAAGCTCAAGTGATCCTTCTCCCTCAGCCTCCCAGAGTGTTAGGATTACAGGTGCTTACAGATACGCACCCAGTCTATTTCTTGATTTCTATTTACTTAGTAACTGGCTGCACATGGCTGGCTATTCCTGCAGGTGCTGGTGTGGTTTTTGAAAGCTGCTAAGAAGCATATAGTTGATGCTTGACCATGCACGCCGACTGATGGGGTACTGCTCAGATTGCTGTTCTCGTGGTCAGCCACAGGTCTCCTCCTGTTTCTCACAGTGATGCCTCCTGACTTATTCTTGCTTTTTGTTTTCATTACTCTGCTCCATCTGTGGCCCCTTCCCACTACTCCATGGGTATGACCCCTAGATGATGAGGATGTCTTTCTCTGTGGGAAGTGTAAGAAGCAGTTCAACTCGCTGCCAGCATTTATGACCCATAAGCGGGAACAGTGCCAGGGGAATGCCCCTGCCCTGGCCACAGTCTCGTTGGCCACCAACAGCATCTACACACCGTCGGCAGCACCCACAGCAGTCCAGCAGGCCCCGCCTCCTGCCAATCGCCAGGTATTCATTCATTCATTTGTTCATTCATTCATTGAGTAGGTCTTTTTTTGGTTACCTACTGAGTACCAGGCACTGTGCCGGGCTCTGAGATTACAGGTATGGGTGAGATAGACCAAGTCATTGGCCTTGTGGAGTTGGTAAGATGCATAGTACACTGACAAATAAAGATGTATTTTTTCAGCACATTAAATGCAGAGGGGTGGGGGATATCAAGATGGGGTGGGAGGTTTTGCCATGTTGTATATGGTGCTTGGAGGAGGACTCTGAATAGGTGACATTTGAATGGATACCTACGGAAGTGAGGAAGTGAATCATGCTGCTAGTTTGGGGAAGAGTGATCCAGGTAGAGGGAGCAGCCAGGTGCAGAGGTCGGGAGGTGGGCATGTGCTGAGTTGATATCAGGAGCTACAAGGAAGTAAGAAAAGGAAGCTAGAGGGAAATTTGACCCCTTGATCTGGGAAGTGATAGTGGCAGGGCTGGGTAGGAGAGAATGTGAGTTGAGAGGGTGGGTCCTAGAAGACTGTGTGAGTCCTGTGGGCTTTCACCCACAATGAGATGGCAGTCAGAGAGGCAGGGTGCTGAGCAGAAGAGGGACATTCTTTGATGTACACTTTAGCCATGTCACTCTGGCTGCTGTACAGAGAATACATTTTTTTTTTTTTTGAGACAGAATCTTTGTTGCTCTTGGTAGAGTGCTGTGTGTCACAGCTCACAGCAACCTCAAACTCTTGGGCTCAAGCGATCCTCGTGCCTCAGCTTCCCAAGTAGCTGGGACTATAGGTGCCCACTATAACACCCGGCTAGAGAATAGATTTTTTTTTTTTTTTTTGAGACGGAGCCTCAAACTGTCCCCCTGGGTAGAGCGCCGTGGCATTACAGGTCACAGCAACCTCCAACTCCTGGGCTCAAGCGAGTCTCCTGCCTCCGCCTCCCAAGTAGCTGGGACTACAGGCGCCCTCAACAACGCCTGGCCATTTTTGGTTGTAGCCATCATTGTTGTTTGGCAGGCCCGGGCTGGGGATTCGAACCTGCCACCTTAGCTGTATGTGGCTGGCGCCTTAGCCACTTGAGCCACAGGCGCCGAGCCTAGAGAATAGATTTTATAGGGCCAAGAGAGAAAGCTAGGGGACCTGTTAGGGGGCTATTGTACACATCCAGGGAATGGATGGTAGTGTTTGAGCAGAGTGCTGGCAGTGGAGGTGGTGAGAAGGGGTGAGATTTCAGAAACATCTTGACAATGTTGCTGATTGAGTTTGTGGATCAGCTGGGCGAGGACTGTGAAATAAAGGAGAATCAAGGGTGGCTTGTGTGTTTAAATTGCCACTAAAGGAAATGGGGGTGTTTCTGGGAGAAGATTTTCTAATAAATCAGTAGTTCTGGTAGACAAGTTGGATTTGAGATGGTCTTGGACATTTACATGGAGACAGTGATGATCTAGACTGCAGGTGTCCTCAAACTATGTCCTCAAACTACGGCCAGCCTGCGGGCCATATGTGGCCCCCCTAGGACATTTATCCAGCCCGCCGGGTGTTTTTGCCACCACTGCCTGTCCTGCTTAGCAGCTGACTCGTCCCAGGGCCCACAGTCCGGCCCTCCAATGGTCTGAGGGACAGTGAACTGGTCCCCTGTTTAAAAAGTTTGAGGACACCTGATCTGGAGAGTTCAGGAGAAGGCCAGGCTGCAGGTATCAGAGAAGCTTCTAGAGTCCTCAGTCAAGAATACAGTTTTAGGCGGTGCCTGTGGCTCAAAGGAGTAGGGCACTGGCCCCATATGCCAGGGGTGCTGGATTCAAACCCAGCCCTGGCCAAAAACTGCAAAAAAAAAAAAAAAAAAGAATATAGTTCTGGAGCAAAGACACTCTGGGTGGAGGGCTCTTAAAGTTAAAGACTTCCATAAAGGAGGCTCAGGATGCCAGGTCAAGGGGTCAAGTTTCCCTCTAGCTTCTTTTTCCCTTATTGCTTTAGAACATTATTTTCATCCATTATGAAGATGTAATTCTGCCATAAAAACAAAAGCATTCACTCCAGACCTGGACTGAAACTTTTCAAGTTACTACAGACATCCTTTTCTTTTTTTTTGAGACCGAGTCTCACTATGTCGCCCTTGGTAGAGCGCTGTGGTATCACAGCTCGCAGCAACCTCAAGCCTGGCTGTATTTTTGTTGCAGTTGTCATTGTTGTTTAGTAGGCCTGAGCCAGATTTGTACCCACCAACCTCAGTGTATATGGCCAGCGCCCTGACCACTGAGCTACAGGTGCTGAGCCTGCCACAGACATCTTCTAGCACAGAACATACTCATTTTTCTCACTCCTTGATTGTGACTTTTATTCAAAGAAAATAGTCCCCTTCCACTCTTTTTTTTTTTTTTTTCAATAAAAGGAGAGAGGGAAATTCCTCCAATACTGGACAAGGAAAAAACTTCAGAATACAAGCAGTTGGTGTGGGCAAGCAGAGAGTCCTCCTCACCCCAACTAAATGACTTAGATAAAAAATAGGATGTGATTTCTCATTTTTCATCTCAGGGTAACTCATATGACATTGTAAAAATAGAGGCAGACTAGAATCTATGAAACCTTTCCTGGCCATAACATGCGGCATTTCCCTAACCTGTCTGGGTTACCTTTGCTTGATTGAGGGCAAAAACATCACCTTTCTGAACAGAGATTCTGAGCACTGGGACCCAGAGTCTCTGTAGTTGGAGGTTTCACAGAGACAAGTGAACTAGTAAGATGCCAAGGGCCTGTCAGTAAAGAAAAAGAGAAAACAAACCAAACAGAGTACCCTTTACAATCATCAGTGATGTTTGACACTTTTTTTTTTTGAGATAGAGTATCACTTTGTCACCCTTGGTAGAATGCATGGTGTCATAGCTCATAGCAATCTCAAACTCTTGAGCTCAAGTGATCTTCTTGCCTCAGCTTCCCAAGTAGCTGGGATTATAGGCACCCACCACAATGCTAGCTAGTTTTTCTATTTTTAGTAGAATGGGGTCTTACTTTTGCTTAGGCTGGTCTGGAACTCCTGAGCTCGGGCAGTCTACCCACCTTGGCCTTCCAGAGTCATAGAATTACAGGCGTGAGCCACCATGTCCTGCCAGACACCTTCTTATAAGGTCTATCATCCTCACTATTGCCCTTTGTGTGACATTATTAATTTTGCTATTGATTTGTATGTTTTCAAGTAATACCTGCTTCCCTTCACCTTTTTTTTTTTTTTTTTGAGACAGAGCCTCAAGCTGTTGCCCTGGGTAGAGTGCCATGGCATCACAGCTCACAGTAACCTCCAACTCTTGGGCTCAAGTGAGTCTCCTGCCTCAGCCTCCCAAGAGCTGGGACTACAGGTGCCCACCACAATGCCAGGCTATTTTTTGGTTGTAGTTGTCATTGTTGTTTGGTAGGCCCAGGCTGGATTCAAACCGCCAGCTCTGGTGTATGTGGCTGGCACCTTAGCTGCTTGAGCTACAGGTGCCAAGCCTATATTGTGTATTTTTTTCAATTTATTCCACTATTTATGGACATTTAGATTATTATAGTTTTTCACTATTAGAAGCAAGGCTATGCAGAATGCAGAATACTCTGGTTCTGGACTTCCGGTGGGCATGCCTGAGTGTTTCTCTAGGGTAGATACCAGGAAGTATTATTGCTGGGTCATAGGGTATGTGCCTTACAGAGATGCATGACTTATTCTCCTTGTTTGGTAGATGATTAAATGGAAGCTTAGAGAGGTAGAAGGATCTGCCTAGGTCACGCAGCAGGGAGCAGCAGAGGTGGAAATGGAACCCAGGTCAGTGGGACTCTAGAACCTGGAACTTCTGCACCATGCTCTCAGCTTCCTTACAAAGCCTCAGACATGTTCACACACCCTCTCTCATTCTCTTTTTCTTTCTCTCACCATCCAGATCTCCACATACATCACGGTGCCCCCATCCCCACTGATCCAGACACTGGTGCAGGGGAACATCTTGGTGAGCGATGATGTGCTCATGTCTGCCATGTCGGCCTTCACGTCCCTGGACCAGCCCATGCCCCAGGCTCCCCCACCTGTGCAGGTAAGGAGGTGGCAGGCATCTCCCACAGTCTTGCTTCTAGACCTAAATATTAAACTGTTGCAAATTCAGAATCTTTTAGAAAGGGGGGCCTGGCCCCAGCTCTCCCAACACTAAGAGGGACTGTCAGTTTCTCCTTGGCCACCTCTGCTGCAGATGGGGAAGCTGTCACATTCAGGTGGGGACTCAGAACACGTGAGGTTTCACAGACATAGTCTGGCTATTTTTTTTTTTTTTTTTTTTTTGAGACAGAGACCTGTCACCCTGGGTAGAATGCTGTGGTATCACAGCTCACAGCAACCTCCAACTCTGAGCTCAAGCGATTCTCTTCCCTCAGCTTCCCAAGTAGCTGAGACTACAGGCGCCCACCACAATGCCTGGCTATTTTTTGGTTGTAGTTGTCATTGTTGTTTGGCAGGCCCAGGCTGGGTTTGAACCTGCCAGCTCTGGTGTATGAGGCTGGCGCCTTAGCCACTTGAGCTATAGGTGCCGAGCCAGTCTGGCTATTTTGATTTCTGTTTTGTTTTGTTTGTTGGTTTGTTTGTTTTTTTCTTTTTTAGATACGGCATCTAAAAAAAGTCTATTGCCCAGGCGAGAGTACAGTGGCATTATCATAGCTCACTGCAACCTCAAACTCCTGGGCTCAAACAATCCTCCTACCTCAGCTTTTCTAGAAGGTGGACTAAAGACATTTGCTGCCACACCTGGCTAATTTTTCTGGTTTTGTAGAGATGGGGTCTCACCCTTGCTCAGGCTGGTCTTGAACTTCTAGCCTGAAGCAATTTTCAAGCTCCAGACTCCCAAAGTGATAGGGCATGAAGCCACCATGGCCTGCCTTGACTTTTATTTTTCTTCTGTTAAAAAAAATATTATTATTTATGTATTTTTTTTTCTTTGAGAGAGAGTCTCACTCCGTAGCTCTAAGTAGAGGGCCATGACATCATAGCTTACAGCAACCTCCAACTCTTGGGCTCACGCAATCCTCTGCCTTCAGCCTCCCTAAGTACCTGGGACTACAGGGGAATGCCACAACACTCAGCTAGTTTTTCTATTTTTGGTAGAGACGGTGGTCTTGCTCTTCCTCAGGCTGGCCTTGAACTCATGAACTCAAGTAATCCACCCACCTGAATCTCCCAGAGTGCTAGGATTATAGGTGTGAGCTACTGTGCTTGGTCTTCTGTTTTTATTTTTATTTTTTTTGAGACAGAGCCTCAAGCTGTCCCCCTGGGTAGAGTTCCATGGCATCACAACTCATAGCAACCTCCAACTCCTGGGCTCAAGCGAGTCTCTTGCCTCCGCCTCCCAAGTAGCTGGGACCACAGGCGCCCGCCACAACGCCTGGCTATTTTTTGGTTGCAGCCGTCATTGTTGTTTTTGGCGGGTCCGGGCTGGGGATTCGAACCCGCCACCTTAGGTGTACGTGGCTGGCGCCTTAGCCGGTTGAGCTATAGGCGCCGAGCCATCTTATTTGTTTTTTAAAAAATCTCTCCAGGGGGCTGCTTGACCTCTCATACTCGAGGGCATTGTGAAATTATGCTGGTAAGCAGAGATGAGGAAGCATGGCTTCCTGTGTTTGTTACTTTGTCTTACATAACTTTCTAGCTTCATTTTCCTTTATAAAAACCATCAACTCTAGCCAGAATCCTCCATTCGCTAGCCTCCAAAATTGTCTGGTCTCAGGGGTTTAAACTCTGGGTCAGCTTCTTACTATCCTGGTGATCTAAGGAAGATTATTTTATCCCTTTGATTTCCTCAACTGTGAAATAGGAATAATAAAAATACCCACTCCATTGTGTTGTTGAGAAGATTAAATTATTCACATAAAGCCCATAGAATCATGCCCAACACAAGTGCTCAAGAATTTCATCTTCTAGTGATTATAATAGGACTGATGGAAAGGAGGGGCCTGGTGTGGTGGCTCCTGCTTGCAATCCTAGCACTCTGGGAGGACGAGGTGGGTGGATTGCCTGAGCTCAGGAGTTCAGAGGCCTGAGCAAGAGTGAGACCCATCTTTACTAAAAGTAGTAAAACTAATTGGGCATTGTGGTGGGTACCTGTAGTCTCAGGTACTCAGGAGGCTGAGGCAAGAGGGGGTTGCTTGGGCCTAGGAGTTTGATGTTGCTGTGAGCTATGATGTGCCCAGCCCAGAATAAACTTTTTTTTTTTTGGACACAATTTCTCTCTGTTTCCCCAGGTAGAAGCAGTGGCATCATCCTAGCCTACTGCAGACTCAAACTCCTGGACTCACGTGATCCTTCTGCCTCACCCTTCAACTACTTTGTACTACAGGCACACGCCACCACACCTAGCTAATTTTTTCTCTTTTTTATAGAGACAGGTGTCTCACTTTGCTGTGATTGATCTCAAACTTCTAAGCCCAAGGGATCTTCCTGCCTCAGCTTCCCAGACTGCTAGGATTACATGTGTGAGCCACCATGTCTGGCCTAAACTATAGTTTTTAAAAAAATTATTTTGTCTGGTGGAGCCTGTAGCTTAGTGGGTAGGGTGCCAGCCATATACACCAAGGGTGGCACGTTCAAACCTGGCCTAGGCCAGCTAAAGCAACAATGAGAACTGCAACAGAAAAATACCTGAGTGTTGTGGTGGGCACCTATAGTCCCAGCTTCTTGGGAGGCTAAGGCAAGAGAATCATTTAAGCCCAAGAGTTTGAGGTTGCTGTGAGCTGTGATGTTACAGCACTCTACTGAGGGTGACATAGTGATACTCTGTCTCAAAAAAAAATTATTTTGTCACAATTTTAGACCTATGGAAAAATTACAAGAGTATTACAAAGAATTCCTGTTTTTTTTTTTCTTTTTCTGAGATAGTCTTGCTTTGTTGCCCTAAGTAGAGTATAGTGGCATCATTGTAGCTCACTGCAACCTCAAACTCCTGGGCTCAAGTGATCTTTCTGCCTCAGACTCATAGTAACGGGGACTATAGACATAGTCACTATGCCTGGCTATTTTTCTCTCTCTTTCTTTCTCTCTCTTTCTTTTCTTTCTTTTCTTTCTCAGAGTCTCACTCTGTTGCCCTGGGTTGAGTGCAGTGTCAAGGCTCACAACAACCCCAAACTCTTGGGCTCAAGTGATCTTCTTGCCCCAGACTCCCAAGTAGCTGGGACAATAGGTGCCCACCACTTTGCCTGGCTATTTTTTAGAGATGGGGTCTCACTCTTGCTCAGGCTGGTCACGAACAATTCACCCACCTCAGCCTCCCAGAGTGCTGGGATTACAGTCGTGAGCCACCATGCCTGACCTTATTTTTTTCTATTTTTAGTAGAGATGGGGGTCTCTTTTGTCAATCTCCAACTCCTGAGCTCAAGCTATCCTCCTTCCTCAGCCTACCAGAGCACTAGGATTATTGGTGTGAGCCAGCATGTCCAGCACCTGTATACTTTTAATCCTGATTCTCTAGGTGTTATCATTTCTCTCTTTGCTCATCTGCTCCACTCCCTCAGGTGTATATATTTTTATGTCAGTGTACATACTGTTTTCTAAATGGCATGGGAATGAGTTGCAGACATGATCTAAATATTTTGACATATATTTCTTTTCTTTCTTTCTTTGTTTTTTTTTGAGTCAGAGCCTCAAGTTATCAACCTGGGTAGAGTGCTGTGGCATCATAGCTCACAGCAACCTCCAATTCCTGGGCTCACGTGATTCTCTTGCCCCAGCCTCTGAAGTAGCTGGGACTACAGGCGCCTGCCACAACATCTGGCTATTTTTTGGTTGCAGCCGTTATTGTTACTTGTCAGGCCCAGGCTGGATTCGAACCCGCAAGCTTAGGTGTATGTGGCTGTCCCCTTAGCCGCTTGAGCCACAGGTGCCAAGCCGACATATATTTCTTAAAATCGGGATTACATAATCTCAGTATGATTATGGAAAACAGGAAATCAGTATAACATGGACACATTGGCACTAATCTAATCTTCAGATTTTATTTAATTTTCTTATAGAGATTTAGTGTCCTTTATAGAAAAAAGAAAATCTAGGTTCATCCATTGCATTCGGTTGTCATGTCCCCAATCCCCTGTTCCCAGTCTCCTTTCAGCTGAACTAATTCCTGGGCTGCCTTTTGTGCTTCATGACATTACTCCTTTTAAGCAGTACAGGCTGTTGTTTTGTAAAAAGTGCCTCAGTTTGGATTTGCCTATTTCCTCCATTAGACTCAGCTTATGGATTTTGGGCAGGCATATTGCAAAAGCGTTGTTATGTTCTACTGAATGCATCATATCAGGAGGCACAGGATGCATCTCTGTCTCATTACTGTGATGTCAGCTTTGATCACTGAGTAAAGGGGTAGACACCACAGTGGTCTGTCTGCCACTTTTCTCCAAATCAGTGCCGGTTATTTTTTTCTGCATTGAAAGGAATCTTTTCTTTTGCCCTCATTCCATGTGACAACAATGTAGTCATAATATTTGGAAATAAAAAGGACTTTTATAATTTTTTTGTACTAGAATTTGTGGCTTTTCTAGAAATTTGAGATTATTTCAGATAAAATGAGTTAAAATAACTTTTATAAATCATGCTTATAATATATGGCATTAATGTAACTTTTTTTGGCATACCTTTTAAGTAGGAGAGGATGGTTACTTTTGCTTGGGATGACATACTTTATACTTTCATTTTGACATAACAGGGCCTGCATCCTAGAATAATAGCTGAAGGGCTTGAAGTTGCAAAAATAAAAGCACTTGAAGTTTTGGAGGAAATCAAAGTAAAAAAGGACATGGAAAGAACAATCCTCTTAGATGTGGCTAGAACATCACTACAAACTAAAGTTCATGTTGAACTGGCTGATGTTTTAACAGAGGTATGTAATTAAACTTTTGCATTCAGAATGAATGTAGCCTAAAACGTATTTTTAAAAATAAGATAATGAAATATTGCCTATGGTTCTTTTGAACTTAAAATATGGAAGGCAGAGCTCGGCACTTGCAGCACAGTGGTTATGGTGCCAGCTACATACACTGAGGGTGGCGGGTTCGAACCTGGCCTAGGCCACCTAGACAACAATGACAACTGCAACAAAAAATAGCCAGGTATTGTGGTGGGCACTTATAATCCCAGCTGCTTGGGAGGCCTAGGCAAGAGAGTCGCTTAAGCCCAAGAGTTTGAGGGTGCTGTGAGCTGTGATGCCACGGTACTCTACTGAGGGCGACATAGTGAGACTCTGTCTAAAAAAAAAAAAAAATATGGAAGGCAGGCCTTTACTGTTTAGGTTTACTTATAGACAGTCATAACATTACAAAACATTACTGTTTGTAATTTTTTGAAAGTGTCATAAGACTTTTTATATGACTTGAAAGTTGAGAGAGGTTTGACTGCTTGAATACCATCTGTAGAAGTCCTTGGGTATTATACTGGTCTCTTTAAACCTAGGAGTCCATATTTTATTATGTGAGATGACACATGGGAAAGTTTTTTTTTGAGACGGAGCCTCAAGCTATCCCCCTGGATAGAGTGCCATGGCATCACAGCTCACAGCAACCTCCAACTCCTGGGCTCAAGTGAGTCTCCTGCCTCAGCCTCCCAAGTAGCTGGGACCACAGGCGCCCACCACAATGCCTGGCTATTTTTGGTTGCAGCCATCATTGTTGCTTGGCAGGCCCGGGCTGGGGATTCGAACCCGTCACCTTAGGTGTATGTGGCTGGCGCCTTAGCCGCTTGAGCCACAGGCTCCGAGCGGAAAGTTTTTTTAGTAGCTTGCCTGGGAGGTAAGCTTACCACTTTAATGAAGCGTGATTGATCTGCTATCTAATGTTCACATCTAAGAAAGTCACACTTTGTTTTATAAAATATATGTTATGTGTTACACAAAGACAAGATTGGCTGGATATTTTGGGAAGGCTTTTATCAGGTAGCTGTATGATATCATTATTATTCCTTAGCTTTGCAATTTGTGAATTTATTAGTTTACTGGAAATGATGAATTTGTAGCAAGTAAATTCACAAGATGTTGCCATACAAAGCAGAATGCTATCTTATTAATTTACTTTGAGAAGTACAAATGCCAAATGGACTTGAATACCTGAGTTCTTTCTGGTCAATTCTTATCATTAGGAAAACCAGTTTGGAAAATCAGATTAAAATTAGACATTTTCTTGCTTAACAGTCAGAAGAAAGGCTCTGCTGTGTTTTTTGCTATTGGACTACTCAGGTGGCCCAGAACCTTCATGCCATCTGCTTTGGGTGCTCATTCTCTTTTGGAGTTGAAGAAACACTGTTATGTTCACTATTCCATGGCCTATTAGGCTCCAAAATCAAATACGGTAGAACCTCCATAAAGTGACCACCCATGGGACTGTAAAATATTGGTCAACATACAGAGGTGATCAACGTAAGGAACTAGGTCTCCTGTACTCTGATACATATGTGTGGTGCATGTCTGGTCTATGAAAATGAGGTCAACTAAAGAAGATGACCAATGTAGGGTGGCGATTGACAATGGAGGTTCTTTTTTTTTTTTTTGAGACAGAGTCTCACTATGTTACCCTGGGTAGAGTACTGTGGTATCACAGCTCAGAGCAACCTCAAACTCTTGAGTTTAAGCAATTCTCTTGCCTCAGCTTCCCAAGTAGCTGAGACTACAGGCGCCTGCCACAACACCTGGCTATTTTTTGGATATAGTTGTCCTTGTTGTTTGGCAGGCCTGGGCTGGCTTCAAACCGGCCAGCTCCCGTGTATGTGGCTGGTGCCCTAGCCACTGAGCTCTACAGGCACCAAGCTGACTGTGGAGGTTCTAATATATTATGTTACCTCAGGTAAACTTTTCTAAGACATAGGGTTGGGTTTTTTTGCTTTATATTTTAGAGTGGTTATACCTTAGCTTTTAATTTGCATAGCATGTTATTTTCATATTTTCTAAGGTAAGCAATATGGTGTGTTGTGCTATGCTTCTTAAATTGTAAATCCCTGTGGATATGTGGCAGAATAATGAGATATCTTTCTGAAGTAACATTTTTACTTTATAATTTTGAGGAAGAGCATTATTTTCACATTGAGACAAACGTGTATATTGAGGCACGACATAGTTCCTTTGTGATAAAACATATAACTTAAAATTTCATGTTATGATAGTCAGAAAATTCAAACTCTTTTCTTAGATTACATTTTCTCCTTTTCCATTGAGATGTCTTTTAGTAGAAAAGTTCGGGTAGTATTGGTACGGTAAAAACAATAGTGGGAGACACTTGAATTCTAGTCTTGGTTTTGCTCTTAGGTAGGAGATTTCATTTTAAGACTATAATTTTATACATTTTTGTAAATTTTGTAAATTTTTTCTTTTTGTTTATTAGAGATTGAGTCTTTCTCTGTCACCCAGGTTGGAGTGCAGTGGTGCATTCATAACTCGCTGCAGCCTCCAACTTCAGGATTCAAGGGATCCTCCCATTTCAGCCATCTAACTAGCTAAGACTTCAAGCACTTGGTACCTTGCCTTGCTAATTGAAAAAAATTTTTGGCAGAGATGGTATCTCCCTGTGTTACCCAGTCTGGCCTTGAACTTCTACCTGGAACTCCCAAAATGCTAGAATTATGAGCATGAGCCATGGCAGCAGGCATGAGACTAACTTCTTTTTTTTTTTGAGACAGAATCTTAAGCTGTCTCCCTGGATAGAGTGCCGTGGCATCATAGCTCACAGCAACCTCCAACTCTTGGGCTTAAGCATTCTTTTTGCTTCAGTTTTTCTATTTTTATTTTTTAATTTAGTTTTATTTATTTATATTTGAGACAGAGTCTCACTATGTCACCCTTGATAGAGTGCTATGGCATCACAGCTCATAGCAATCTCAAACTCTTAGGCTCTCTTGCCTCACAAAAGGGTGAAAGAGGTAGTCTTCCCCAAGTAGCTAGGACTACAGGTACCTGCCACAATGTCCCACTATTTTTTTGTTGTAGTTGTTGTTTAGTAGACTGAGACCAGGTTCAAACCTGCCAGCCCCAGTGTATGTGGCCAGGGCCCTAACCACTGAGCTATAGGCACCCATCCAGTTTTTCTATTTTTAGTAGAGATGGGGTCTCGCTCTTGCTCACTCTTGCTCAGACTGGTCTTTTTTTTTTTTTTTTTTTTTTGACCGGGGCCAGGCTTGAACCTGCCACCTCCGGTATATGGGGCTGGCACCCTACCCCTTTGAGCCACAGGTGCTGCACTCTCAGGCTGGTCTTGAACTCATGAACTCAAGCATACTATCTGCCTTGGCCTCTCAGAGTGCTAGGATTACAGGTGTGAACTGTTGCACCTGGCTGAGACTGTAGCTTCTTTTTTTTTTTTGAGACAGAGCCTCAAGCTGTCACCCTGGGTAGAGTGCTCTCTCATCACAGCTCACAGCAACCTCCCACTCCTGGGCTCGAGTGATTCTCTTGCCTCTGCCTCCCATGTATCAGGGACTACAAGTGCCTGCCACAATGCCTGGCTATTTTTTGGTTGCAGCCGTCATTGTTATTTGGCGGACACAGGCTGAATTCAAACCTGCCAGCTCAGGTGTATGTGGCTGGCGCCTTAGCTGCTTGAGCCACAGGCGCCAAGTCGAGACTGTAGCTTCTTAAAGTTTTATCTCAATTGTGAACTAAAGGGTTTGGAACTGACAATCTCTGAAGTTTTTTTTTTTTTTTTTTTTTTTTTCTGGGGCCGTGTTTAAACCTGTCACCTCTAGTATATGGGGCCTGCACCCTACTCCTTTGAGCCATAGGTGCTGCCTGTCTCTGAAGTTTTTTAAGACTCTAAAAGTGTCCATTGGCAGGCTGGGCATGGTGGCTCACACCTGTAATCCTAGCACTCTGGGAAGCTGAGGGAGGTGGATTGCTTGAGCTCAGAAGTTCAAGATCACCCTGAGTAAGAACAAGACACCATTTTAAAAAAATAGCTAAACATTGTGATGGGTGTCTGTAGTCCCACCTACTTGAGAGGTTGAGACCAGAGGGTTGCTTGAGAGCTTAGGAGTTTGAGATTGCTGTGAGCTATAATGCCATAGCACTCTACCGAGGGTGACAAAGTGAGATGTTGTCTCGAAAAGAAAAATAAATTAAAAATGTCCATTTGGTTTTAGTTATGATTAATGTTCATAGTAAAGTGGTACTTGTGGGCTTTACTCAAAACATCCTTTGAAGCTTAAAGGCTTTACCTGTTTAGTCTGGTGACAGATTACTTGGGGCATTGATTTCTTTTAGTAGTTCAAATAATTTACTGTTTTTGTTTACTTCTTTTTCAGGCTGTGGTGGATTCTGTTTTGGCTATCAGAAGACCAGATTACCCTATTGATCTCTTCATGGTAGAAATCATGGAGATGAAGCATAAATCAGAAACAGATACAAAGTAAATTACATAAGTTTTGATGATGTATGGGTTGTAGAATATTTGTTTTTCTTCAGACATTCTTTTATTAATTTCATTACTTTTATTCATCCAACATGCAGTAACAGTTCTTACCAGTCACTGTTCTAGGTGCTGAGAATGAAGGGCAAACAAAACAGAATTTCTCTCCCCAAGAAACTTACATTTCACATTAAAATAGAAAAGCACAATCTTGTGTGTGATTTTATAGTGGTCAGAGAAGGCCATTCTGATTAGAAACTAGAGTGCTAAGAGATCTCTAATCTCTGAAGAAATATGAGTAAGTATCTGGAACAAGAATTTTTTTTTTTTTTTGAGACAGAGTCTCACTCAGTTGCCTTGGGGTAGAGTGCCCTGGCATCATAGCTCACAGCAACTCAGACTCCTGGGCGTCAGCAATCCTCTTGCCTCAGCTCCAAGTAGCTGGGACTACAGGCATGTGCCACTATGCCTAGCTAATTTTTCTATTTTTAGTAGAGATGGGGTCTTGCTCTTGCTTAGGCCAGTCTTGAACTCCTGAGCTCAAGCAATCTACCCATCTTGGCCTCCCAGAGTGCTAGGATTACAGATGTGAGCTGATTTACCTGGCCTGGAATAAGTAGAGAGAAGTAACAATTGAAAAGACCCTGGGGCAGAAGTGTGTTTGGGGTGTTCCAGTGTGACTGGAGCACAGTAGGACTGAGGAACAGATGATGTCAGAGAGGTAAGAGGGACTAACTGGCATTTGGGATTTAACTCTTTCTAAACTTTATATTATGGAAAATTCTAACATATATAAATATAGAGAGAATAGAATAGGGAACTCCCACCTGTTACCCATCTTTCCAATTTCCAGTATGTAGCCAGTCTTACTTTAATTATATCTCTCCTTTTCCCTCCCACCCTTGATTATTTTGAAGCAAGTCCAGACATCATATTTCATCTATAAATACTTTATAAAATATAAGTCCTTCCTTTTCCTATTATATCCACAACACATTATCACACCTAAAAATCAATAATAACTCATCGATACCATCAGATAACTGATTCGTATTCCAATTTTAACAATTATCTTTCTTTTTTTTTTTAGTTCTGTTTGGGTTAGTAGTCAAACACAGTTTACATACTGCATTTGGTTGTTGTATCAGTAACATTTCTGTTTAATTTGTAGTTTCTCTCTTCCTCTTATTGTTTTTTTTTTTCCTTGATAATTATTTTTTATTTTTTGAGATAGAGTGTCACTGTAGACCAAGGCTAGAGTGCAGTGGTGTCATCATAGCTAATTGCAACCTCAGATCTTGGATTCAAGCAGTCCTCCTGCCTTAGCTTTTTTTTTTTTTTTTTTGAGACAGAGTCTCAAGCTGTTGCCCTGGATAGAGTGCCGTATGGTCAACAACAATTTATTCAATCTGCTACTGATGAGCAGTTGGGTAGTTTTCAGTCTTCAGCCATTATGAATAGTGGTTTTATAAACATTGTAACATTCTTTTGTGAGACATATGGATACATGTCTGTTGTTACCTGAATTCTTAATATCTTGTGTGTGCATGAATATGTATGGGTGTCTTTATTTGCTTATTTACAGAAGCACTGTTTTTTTCTTCCTTAAATCTGCCATATCATTTTTTGTCATTTTCTGTTCCATGACAGTCTTTTCAAACTTGCCCTGTTATACTTCTTTAAACTCGTAGTTCATGTCTGATAATTATTATTTTTTAAATTTTTATTTTTATTTATTTATTTTTTGCGACAGAGTCTTTGTCGCCCTCCTTAGAGTGCCATCATGTTGTATCTCACAGCAACCGCAAACTCTTGGGCTCTAGCAATCCTCTTGTCTCAGCCTCTCAAGTAGCTGGGCCTACAGGCACCTGGCATAATGCCCAGCTGTTTTTAGAGATGGAGTCTTGTTCTGGCTCAGGTTGGTCTTGAACTCATGATTTCAAGCAATCTGCCCACCTTGGCCTCCCAGAATACTAGGATTAGAGGTATGAGCCACTGTACCTGGCCAACTAAATTTTTACTTTAGTCTGACTTTTAATTTATTTATTTATTCATTTAGTTAAGACAGAATCTCACTCTGTGGCCTGGGTAGAGTGCTATGGCATCATTGTAGCTCACAGCAACTTCAAACTCCTGGGCTTAAGTGAACCTCTTGCTTTAGCCTCCTGAGTAGCTGAGACTTCTACAATACCCGGCTTGTTTTTCTGTTTTTAGTAGAGAAGGGAGTCTCACTGTTGCTCAGGCTGGTCTCAAGCTCCTGAGTTCAAGCAGTCCACTGGCCTTGGCCTCCCATAGTGCTAGGATTATAGGCATGAGCCACTGTGTCTTGCCCATGTCTAATAATTATAGCATCTAAAGTTCTGGCTTCTCTGTTTCTAATGTTTATGGTATTTTGCTTATTTTCACTCATTGTGCTTTGTTTCTATATATGCCTTTCACTGTGCTTATGAAAAGTACTTATAGAAGTAATTCAAGACCTAGAATGAAGGTGCCTTTCCTGCAGAGAGGATTTGCATTTGCTTCTGCAAAAAGCCTAGGGACTACTTTAAATTAAATTCACAGCTTGAGGTTTTTTTTGGAAAATCATTTGACGTGAATTCTGACTGTAAGTCCATGTGAGAGCTGATTATTTCTAGTTTATCCTTCTGGATAACCCTGAGTATGTGGCCCTTTGGGTTCCAGCTTAAAGTGAAGAGGGTCTCTTATTAGATTCTCTGTGGGTATCTGTGGTGGTTGTATAGGGAGTACTGTAGAGCAGGTTGGAAGGTAAGGGAAGGGCAAGGGCAGAAACAGGAGACCAGTTAGGAATTTCTTGTTATGGTACAGCTGAAGATAGTTTAAAAGAAGATATAAACTTCTTCTTGTTGGAAGAAAGGGGCAACAGGATTTGTTGGTGATTTGATATGGAAGGTGACAGAAACAGAGGAGTAAAGAATATCTCTTGCATGAGCAGCAGGAAAGTGTGGTGCCATATCTTGGGACGGAGAAGACTGGAGGAGCAGGTTTGGGGAAATAATTCAAGAGTTCGTTTGGAGAATGTTATGTTTGAGATGCCCATCAGGCACACATGTAGGGATGTTTAGTAGGGTGTTAAAGAGATGTGTTTGGCGTTCAGAATAGAGGTCTAGCCTAGAAATACGTATTGAGGGTTGTTGGTTTATAGATGTCTTAACACCATAAGAGTTAATGAGATCATCTGGGAAATGACTATAGTTAGAAAAAAGGGGAAGTTGAAAGTTGAGCCTTGGGAATGCCAATATTTAGAGTTTGAGAAAATGAGGAGGATTCAGTGGAGGAGACTGAGGAGGATTCAGTGGAGGAGACTGAAGAGGGGTGGTCAGTGAGACAGGAAACCCAAGAGACAGTAGTGTTTCAAGAAGAGAATAATCAATATTATATGCTGCTGAAAGTTTAAGTAAGTTGGGGTTTGTTTTGTTTTGTTTTGTTTTTTGAGACAGAGCCTCAAGCTATGCCCTTGGGTAGAGTGCCATGGCATCTCGCTCACAGCAACCTCCAACTCCTGGGTTCAATCGAGTCTCCTGCCTCAGCCTCCCAAGTAGCTGGGACTACAGGCGCTGGCCACAAGGCCTGGCCATTTTTTTTTTTTTTTGGTTGCAGCCATCATTGTTGTTTGGCAGCCTGGGCTGGGGATTCGAACCCACCACATTAGGTGTATGCGGCTGGCGCCTTAGCCGCTTGAGCCACAGGGACCGAGCCGTTTTGTTTTGTTTTTGAGACAGAGTCTCACTATGTCACCCTTGGTAGAGTGCTGTGACATCATAGCTCACAGCAATCTCAAACTCTTGGGGCTTAAGCAGTTCTCTTGCCTCAGCCTCCCAAGTAGCTGGGACTACAGGTGCCCATCACAATGCCTGGCTATTTTTGTTGTTGTAGTTGGCATTGTTGTTTAGCTGGCCCAGGCTGGGTTTGAACCCGCCAGCCTCAGTGCATGTGGCCAGTGCCATAACCATTGTGCTATGGGCTGTAAGCCTTGAGTAAGTTGTTGTGAACTGAGAGTTGCTTGTTATATTTGGAGAGCATTTAGTTTTTTGGTGGCTTTGAAGAAAACTGATTTAGTAAAGAGGTAGAAGTAGGTCAAAGATAGGCTCTAGAGAGAATGGTAAACTTGGGAGTTTAGCTGTAAAGGAGAGCTGAGAAATGGACCAGTGGCTAGAAGGGAATATGGGAATGAGACTGTGGGAGAAGGATTCTTTGTATTAAAGAGGGAAATTCTTATAGCAAGTTTATACACTGATGAAGATTCTTCAGTAGGCAAGGAGAGTTGATAATGGAAGAATTGGGTACAATGCAAGAACACAGAGGAGAAAGGAAATACAGGACACAAGTAGAGTGGTTAACATGAACAGTTCGTCCACAGTAGTAGGAGATTCAGGTTCAAGTGCTGTGGATTGGTAGTGGTCATAATGGGACAATGTTTCTATTTTCTCAAAGGAGCAAGATCACTTGGGGAGGATGGGGAGGAAGAGGAGTGAAGCAAGCTTGAAAAGTGAAAAACACTAGCTCGGCAACTGTAGCACAGTGGTTACCGCACCAGCCACATATGCTGAGGGTGGCGGGTTTAACCCGGCCGGCCAGCTAAACAATTGCAACAAAAAATATAGCTGGGTGCTGTGGTGGGCACCTGTAGTCCCAGCTACGTGGGAGGCTCAGACAAGAGAATTGCTTAAGCCCAAGAGTTTGAGGTTGGTGTGAGCTATGATGCCAAAGCTCTCTACTGAGGGCAACATAATGAGACTCTAAAAAAGTGAAAAATACTAAATACACAGTTTGTTTCTTCCTAAATAAGATATCTTCACTTTCAGTTAGGAATTGGAGTAAATCAGTTAGATTTAAATTTTGAAAACTTCCTACCTTTATGTTGAACTACTTAAAATTATTTTTTTTTTGAGATGAAGCCTCAATCTATCCCCCTGGGTAGAGTGCTGTGGCATCACAGCTCACAGCAACCTCCAACTCCTGGGCTCAAGCGAGTCTCCTGCCTCAGCCTCCCAAGTAGCTGGGACCACAGGTGCCTGCCACAACAGCCCAGCTATTTTTTGGTTG
>CAUYTI010104319.1:0-22772 GCA_963575145.1 Galago senegalensis | reverse complement strand
ATTTTTTTTAACTTTGGTTTTTTACATTTAAAATTACTTTTTGGGTAGGTGTATGGGGTGGGGGGGGGTGGTGGGCTGTTTGGTGGGGGGGAGGGTGATGGGTGGGATCACACCTATGGTTCATCCTAAAAGGGTACATGTGAATCTTCCTAAATGTGGAGTATAAATGTCTTAACAGAATAACTAAGAAAATGACATGAAGATTATGTTAACCAGTCGGATGAAAGTAAAAAAATAAAACAAAGTGTTCAGCCAAAAAGAAAAGATTTTTTTACGCTTTTTGCTTTTTCTTCTTCTCCCTCAAGTGATTGTTCATCTTACTTTTTCTCTCTTTCTCTCTCTCTCTCTCTCTCTTTTTTTTTACTGCATCTTTGACTGACTGGGTTAGTTCAAGAGCTTTGTCTTCAAGCTCTGAGATTATTTCTTCTACTTGATCTAGTTTTATTCTGAAGCTTTCTGTTGTATTTTTAAATTCCCCAAATAATTATTTTATCTCTTCAAATTTTATGATATCCTTTCTTACATTTTCTACCTCTTTAGGTATTTTGTCATGGATGTTCTGAAAATTTTTTTGCTTTATTGTTTTCTGTCTTCAAAATAATTCATTTTATTTGTCATCTATATTCTGAATTCCATTTTCAACATTTTGACAATTTCCTTTTGTGTGGGGTCCAGCTATAGCTTCACTGTGATCCTTTAAGGACATTGAACTAGTTTGGGGTTTTTTTTATGTTGCCAGAATTCTTTTGCTAGTTTCTTCTCATCTGAAATTATTTCTCTCAGCTCAGGGAAGATAAATTTGCACACACATTTCCTCCTTCGCTAGGAAGTCTCCTATTCAGGGAGAAGAAGGAGAGGTCCCTAGATGGTGCTACTTTTGTGACCTGCTCCAGAAGACTGACCCTCCAGGAGTAAGGCTTTGAGTTGCCCAATGGTCCTTCCCATGCTTCCAAAGGTATCTGGTACAATTACCCTCTATTTCTTACAGTAGTAATTCTACCATAGGTAAGGCTGCTTTTATTTATCATTATATAAAATGTTTGGGTTTTCTGTACATATCAATTGCATCTCTAAAGGAAATTTATCCTTTTGACAAATATACCCTTTTTTATGTTATGCCCAAATTCCTAAATTCTTTACTCCAAAATTACTACATCAGGGGAATATTAGTATATAATGTATATTATAGCCATAATTTAATAATATGAATTCTAATATGATAGAAGAAAAGCAAAATAATATCAATATGTAAAACTAAGGTTGAATGATATTAATCTCTTTTTTAATATACAACTTTCTCTTCTCTTCAAACTTCTAACTGCATTATTTTTTATTTTTTATTTTTGAAAACAACATAAACCATTACATACACTAAATAAAGCTGTGAAAGTGGCCCAGGTGTGGTGGTTCATAGCCATAATCCTAGTGCTCTGGAAGGCTGAGTCAGGTGGATTGCTTGAACGTAGGAATTTAAGACCAGCTTGAGCAAGAATGAGACCCCCTTCTCTACAAAAAACAGAAAAACGACTTAAGTGTAGTGGCAGAACCCTGTCCCAGCTACTTGGGAGGCTGAGCCAAGAGGATCATTCAAACCCAAGAGTTTGAGGTTGCTGTGAGCTACAATGATGCCACAGAACTCTACTCAGTGTGACAGAGTAAGACTCTGTCTCAAAAAAAAAAAAAAAAAATTCTCCCAGGCCAATTTCTTCAAGTGTTTTCCCTGCATTGTCTTTTAATATTTTTATAGTTTCATGTCTTAAATTTAAATCTTTAATCCAGTGAGAATCAATTTTTGTTAATGGTAAAAGGTGGGGGTCCAGTTTCAGTCTTTTATAGGTCGCCAACCAGTTCACCCAGCACCATTTGTTAAATAGGGAGTCTTTCCCCCACTGAATATTTTTGATAGGCTTGTTGAAGATCAAATGGCGATAAGTAGCTGGGCTCATCTCTTGGTTCTCTATTCTGTTCCATAAATCTACTGCTCTGTTTTTGTGCCAGTAACATGCTGTTTTGATCACTATAGATTTATAGTATAGCCTGAAGTCTAGCAATGTGATATTTCCTGATTTGTTATTATTTCTGAGTAATATATTTGCTATTTGAGGTTTTTCTGGTTCCATATAAAGTGAGGTACTATTTTTTTTTAAAGTTCTTTAAAGTATGACAATGGTGCTTTAATACAGATTGCATTAAATCTGTAGATTGCTGTGGGTAGTATGGACATTTTAACAATGTTGATTTTTCCCAGCCATGAGCATGGTATGTTTTTCCATTTGTTAACATCTTTAGCTGTTTCTTTTCTCAGAGTTTCATAGTTCTCCTTATAGATATCTTTTATGTCCTTTGTTAGGTAAATTCCCAGATATTTCATCTTCTTTGGCACTATTGTAAAAGGAATTGAGTCTTTGATTGGTTGGTTTTTTTTTTTTTGCGTGACTATTGTTGGCATATATAAAAGCTACTGACTTGTAAGTATTGATTTTGTATTCTGAGATACTGCTGTATTCCTTGATCGCTTCTAAGAGTTTTGAAGTTGAGTCTCTGGGATTTTCCAGGTATAGGATCATATTATCAGTGAAGAGTGAGAGTTTGATCTCCTCTGACCCTATTTGGATACCTTTGATCATCTTCTTTTGCCTGATTGTGATGGCTAAGACTTGCATTACTATGTTGAATGGCAGGAGAGACAGTGGGCATCCTTGCCTCTGAGTGGAAATGTTTTCAATTTTATGCCATTCAATATGATATTGGCTGTGGGTTTGCTGTAGATGGCCTCTATTAGTTTAAGAAATGTCCCTTCTATGCTAATTTTCTTAAGAATTCTGATCAAGGACTCCTGGGCAATTGAAGCAACAGTAAAAATACATTACTGGGATCTGATCAAACTAAAAAGCTTTTGCACAGCCAAGCGCACAGTAAGCAAAGCAGTCAACCTTCAGAATGGGAGAAGATTTTTGCAGGTTATGCTTCTGACAAAGGTCTGATAACTAGAATCTACAGAGAAAAGCTTACCAATAAGAAAAGAATAAATAACCCCACTTCTATGTGGGCAAGAGACTTGAACAGAAACTTCCCTGATGAAGATAGGCACATGGCCTACAAATACATGAAAAAAATGTTTATCATCTTTAATCATCAGAGAGATGCAAATGAAAACCACTTTGAGATATCATCTAACTCCAGTAAGATTAGCCCACATTACAAAATCCCAACTACAGATGTTGGCATGGATGTAGAGAGAAGGGAATGCTTCTACACTGCTGGTGGGAATGCAAGTTAATACGACCTTTTTGGAAAGAAGTTTGGAGAACACTCAAGGAACTAAAAGTAGACCTACTGTTCGATCCTATAATTCCTCTACTATGTATATACCCAGATGATAAAAAATTATTCTACAACAAAGACATTTGCACCAGAATGTTTATGACAGCCCAATTCATAATAGCCAAGACATGGAAACAGCCTAAGCGCCCACTGACCCATAAATGGATTAACAAATGGGAATATGTACACCATGGAATACTATGTAGCCATAAAAAGATGGAGACTTCACATTTTTTATGTTTACCTAGATGGAGCTGGAACATATTCTTCTTAGTAAAGTATCTCAAGAATGAAAAAAAAAGTATCCAATGTACTTAATCTACTATGAATGAAATCAATATATAATCACCTACACACTCATATGAATGGTAAAAATTAACTATAGTCCAGAAAGTAGAAGGGAAGAGGGGAGTATTTGGGGGGACCTCTCCTAATGTGCATGATGCAATGGTACATTTCAAAACTGTTAAGAAATGAGCATAATGTTATGGATGTGTTACTTAGTTCAATGTAAGCATTTCACAATGTATATCAAAGCTATACCCTGAACCTCATAAATAAATGAATGTACAAAGGTATGATTTAATAAAAAATAATTAAAAAAGAAAAAGAAACAAAGCAAAGATTTCTTTAAGGTGCAGTATTCAGCCCCACAGTCAGATATAGTGGAACAATATCTCTGATGTGCTGAAAAATAATAGGAGCCAAACCAGAATTCTATATACAGCAAAATTATCCTTGCAGAATGAGGCCAAAACATAAACAATGTCCAGAAAACAAATCGTCAGCAAATATGCCCCTGCCAGATTCTGACAAAATAAAATTCTGAAGGACGTTATCTCAGAAATTTATCCCAGCTAGTAAATGTTTTAGCCCATTCAGAAACTATAACAAATTCCTACAAACTGAGTGTTTTACATGTAACAGAAACTTATTTTTCAGAGTTCTGAAGTTGGAATGTCTCGAGGAGGCACTGCTAAGTTGGAGTCTGGTAAGCATCCACACTTGGGCTCAAACATGGTGGGCAAGGGGGTCTCAGTCCTCTTCTGTAAGAGCACCCTTCCCATAGCCTGATCAGCTCCAGAGGCCTCACCTCCAAATTACTTTTTATCACCTTGGCATTAGAATGGGAATCTGTGAATTTTGGGGAGACACATTCAGACAACAGCAGTAAAGCAGCTGAAAAAATGAATAAAGAGCAAAGAAAGTATTCTGTGTAAATACTGATAAATAATGTCTTAGAATTAGAAGATACTGAACTGACAGAATTAAAATATGTAACAGAAATACTTAACAGCACGTAAGTTGGAAATTAGCGAGTTGTTCTAGTTATTGTCTGTACAGTAACTCCAAAAACTGAGCCGTATAAATAATCCATCTTCACAGATTCAGTTGGTTAGGAATAAGGTATGGTTAAGCACAGCAAGAATGGCTGGTCTCTGCTACACAAGATCTGGGGCCTGGAACCACCCAAGAGCTCGCTGACTCAGAATGGCTGCAGGCCAATGGCCTGGTTTTCTCCATGTGGCCTAGTCTGAGCTTCTTCAGACAATAGTGTTGGGTTCCCAGGGTGAACTTTCCATAGAGCAAGCCTGAGAATGAGACCAAGCCAAGAGGAAACCACACACCCCATGGCCTAAACTTGGAGGTCATAAAGAAGGCTGGGGTGGCAAGTTTCTAGAAGATAAATGACACTGAAAATGTTGCTCTGCTACTTTGGGAAAATATAATCTGCCAAAGGTTAAAGGTAATGATTACTTTAGGTATTACTCAATCTGAATATGCATAATGAAATGGAGAGTAACAATTAAAATATATAAACTAGTAAAGAGAAAAAAATATGTATAGTTCAGGAAAATGAACACTATCATTTAAGAAGGAATTTACTGTAAGTTTTGGGGGAAGTGAAAATGCCCACAAAGGACACAGTTATAAAGGGAAGACAGTAGGATTGTTAGAGCCTAGAAAGCCAAAGAGACACTCTGCCAGGGAAAAGCTGGAACCTGGGGACCAACCACAGCTGCTAAGCGCTGTTGCTGATGTGATCCTGATATGATTGGGAAGCACAGGAAACAGAGAAGTCACTTCTTCAGTCTGTGGCGCTCTAGTCCCCTTTTGTGTCTCTTGTTTGTGGAACTAAAAAGGAAATAAGCAGCCAAAAAAGAAATGGTTTGCAAAGTTCCAGGCATAAAGAACCAGAATATAGACAAGTAAGTCTGGAGTTGAAAGATAGTCAGTTAATAAATGGAGTAACAAAATAAGCACACGCTAATTAAAAATGGCAGGAAAATAGAGAACCACAAAACAGACTAGACAAAAAACAAAACAGCCTATCCACCCCAAATAAGTGACAGAAATAAATCTATTGCTAATTATGTTAAATGTAAATGGCCCAAGTGTCCCTATTAAAAGACAAAGATTATCACATTAGATTTTTAAAATAGCCAGATATGGTGGTGCATGCCTATAGCTCCAGCTAAATAAGACAAATAAAACCCAAACACTAACATCCTGAGTCTCTGCTATTTACTAGACACACATTTAAATGCAAGAACGGAGAAGGATTGAAGGTAAATGGATGGATGGAAGAAGTTATTTCATGAAAATATCCACCAAGAGCAAGCTGGAATAGTTATAGAGAAACCAAATTTTAAGGAAAAACATACTACAGAGGTACATTTCATAATGATGTTATAATTTACCAGAAAATTATAACAAGATAAAAAATTTAGATGAACTAAATAATTTAGCTTCAAAATATATAAAACAAAAACAAATTGAGAGGAAAATCAAATATCACAATAGTGACTTTTTAACACAACTTCTTTCAGTAAATGACAGAATATATGAAAAATCAGTAAAGATACAGATTTAAAACCACAATTAGCAAACTTGATCTAACAGACAATGCAGTACATTGCCACTAACAACTACAGAATACATTATTTTCGAATGCATAAAAATTACTTTAAGAATTATATTCCGAGCCATAAAACAAATCTCTGTAATTTTTAAGAATTAGAATCAGAAGGATCTTCTTGTTCCTCTCCAAAATTCAACAAAATTGAAAATCAAGATTTAAAACTATTAGAAAACCCCCAGGTCTAGGCTGGATATGGTGGCTCACACCTGTAATCCAAGCACTCTGGGAGGCTGAGGCAAGTGGATACTTTGAGCTCAGGGGTTCAAAGACCAGCCTAAGTGAGACCCTGTCTCTACTAAAAATAGAAAAATCAGCCTGGCATTGTGGTTGGTCTACACCTGTAGTCCAGCTACTCAGGAGGCCGAATCAGGAGGATTACTTGTGCCTAAGACAGTGGTTCTCAACCTTCCTAATTGCTGCATTGTTACATATTGAAAAAAGGGGTTGCAACCCACAAGTTGAGAACCGATGGCTAAAGAGTTTGAGGTTGCTGTGAGCTATGAGGATCTGCCTCTAAGAAAAAAAAAAGAACCCCCCCCCCAAGTCTGGAAATAAAGGTATATACTTCTTAAAAAGAATTGAAGAGAAAATCCTAATGAAAATTAACTTGTAGACTATGGGTACAATAGTAGAGTATAATGTAATGATGGCACAGTGATAACTTAAATGTGTTTTAGAAAAGAGAGACACATTAGAAATGAATAAGGCAACTCATCTCAGGTGTAAAAAAACCCAATGAAACAGAAGTTTTTACAAGTACTGATAAGAGCGGAAATTAATGAAATAGGAGCTAAACATATAATAGAAAGGATTAACAAAATTGAAAATTAGATCTTAGAAAAGTCTGTCCCTACTGGAAGTTAAAGTCATGCAATAATTCCAAAAAAAATGAGCAAATAATTTACAGGAATCATTTGAGAGTTTAGTGGGTTTCCAGATATAAAAGCAATACAAAAGAATCAACTATACTTTATACATCATCAACAGTTAAGAAAAAATGTGGATTAAGCAATGTGGATTACCTTTCTTACTTGAGAACATTTTAAAAAAATAGATAAAACATATTTTTAAAAAGTGAGCAGGAAGGCATCAGAGAACTGATAAGTTAGTAAATAATCATGAGACTCATCTCTGGGAGAAGACAGAAATTCAGAGGTGAACCCTCCATGTGACACCACTGTGTGCTGAGAGTACAGATTTGCCAGACACTCTTGAGGGTAGTGGGTTCGAACCCAGCCACGGCCAAATTGCAACAAAAAACAGCCAGGTGTTGTGGCAGGCACCTGTAGTCCCAGCTACTTGGGAGGCTGAGGCAAGAGAATCACCTAAGCCTAGGAGTGGAGGTTGCTATGAGCTATGACGCCACAGCACTCTACTGAGGGCGATAAAGTGAGACTCTGTCTCTAAAAAAAATAATAAAATTTAAAATAAAGAATAACAAGACATTCTAACACAGTGATATCTAATTTTCACTGGACAACATTGGAATAAGAGCTGCCTTGGGCCAAACATTAAGTACACAGACCCTAACAAAAGCTGATGAACACTAAAAAAGGTCCAGGCATAATTTTCATGATATCCATCACCATGTATAAGCAAAAAAGTCCTCACATAATAATCCTAATTATGTAGTGGACCATTAAGGGTCTACTAAAAATCATTGAGGTCTCAAGTTTGTGATCATTAATATAGACAACATATGTATCTAAGTAATAAAACAACTTTTTTTGTTTATTATAAAAGTAAAGTGGGCAACATAAAACTAGTAGGATGCGTGACATTGTATTTGAGAAACTAAGGCATCAGTGTCTGGCTAGATGGAAGTAGCTGCAAGTCTCAGGAGTTCTAAAGGTCCTCACCAGATACTTGGTTCCAACTTGACTCTTAATGTACTCCAGTCTTTGAAATAGTTGCTCACAAATATAGGTGCTGCCAGAGCGAAGACATGAAAAAGACCGTGAGTGAAGCAAGGGATATTTGTCTCTGGGAAGACCGGACCAATGAAAGTCCAGTAAAGAGACATGAGGAGATTTTTCCTTAAGTTGAATATCGGATTGCAGCTCTGTGCATTCCATTTGAAAAGTACACATATGTAAGTCAATTGAAAATGGAGTCACAAATGCACTAAAATATTATTTTCCCAGAAATCTTGAAATCTGTTTTCAAATTCTTATATCAAATGGAAAAGCAAGGCTGTATAATTTTCATGATTCCCAGGACTGTTCTTAGACAGTGCCAAAATGAATGTAACTGTTTGCCTTAATTTGGAATACTGTTATCATTTCAAACAGTGCATTGATAAACAGGTTTTCACCTTGAAGACGCAGGTTTAATTCATTTAAATGAGCAGTTAAGTCCACTAAAAATGCTAAAAGCATTTTTAAAGCTTTTGTGCATAAATTTCCTTGATGTGCTGTTTAATGATACTTCATCAAAAGTGAGTTTTGGTTAACAATAGCATCATTTTCTATTAATTTTACAATCTCTCATTCTTACCATTGCCAGGGGACCATTAGTAACTATACCAGATATATTGACAGTGGATAAAGAAAATCATTTAACATGTTTTTTACTGCTTTATATAAAACTCCCTTGATTAATTTGTGTTCTTTAATGTCACTAAAGGAGCCATTTCTTTAGTGACATATTTGTCATCAATACTTCTAATAAAAATAGTAACTTGAGCCGTATTTGTAGCATCAGTGCTGTCATCCATTGCTTAAGCATAAAATTTAAAATTAGTAACTTTATTCTCCAAACTTCTTTTGATAGATTTTCCAATTTCTTTAATTTGCCTGGGTATACTCTGGTGAGACAAATTGATTTTAGCAATATCCCCCTTTTTCAGAGCAAATTTTATGTGCCACACTTTCTATGTATTACTTAAAAACTAATCATCAATAAATGGTTTCAATCTTTAGTTAGATATGCTACCACACAAGTAGCTTTTATAATAAAACCCATCTTAGTTGTAACTTTAAAAATTTTTTAAGAGATTATTTTTCTGCTATTTTATTTTTAAGACATGGTCCTTTGTACACACTGAACTTGCATATAATGCCTTTTCAAGTTAGTCTTTGAAAATTTGCACAAATTCCCTACAAATTAACCTCTGATTACCAAGAAATAAAAGACTTATATAGAGTATATACACATACTTTTAAATCTTAAATGTAATAGTTAAGGAATATGCTTATAGTTTTTTAGGAAAAATATTTTTGCATCATTAATTTTTGTATGTGGCTCCACCTTGAAACTCCTCAGAAACCAGGTGTTCTGACTTTCTGTGAGTGAGCAAAACAGTTCTGTTGCTCACAGAGTCCAACTCCACAAGTCTGACACCTCAATCTGTGGGATTTTAGGGTATTGCTCAAGGCACCTTCTGAGTGTTCTGGGAATGGGCACTTGAGTAGCTCTAATTGTTTCTCTAATCTGTCTAATTGTTGCCATTTATTACTGATATTCTATTCTCAAGAGGCAGCTGGCTATGTCCCTCCAAGTGGAAGTCTCTGAGGTTCATGCCCTAATCTGGATTTGGCTCCTTGAAAGTAATGCTAGCATTTACCACTGCAACGTCCAGTAATTTGTGAGAGTAATAAGCACTCAAAAACCTCTAGTGGTAATGTTATTCCTCCAGGAATGTTTGGCTCAATTTCTTCGGAAAATTCAGAGGCCTTGTTGTACTCCAATGAGGTGACCAGTTTCTGCACTTCCTGCAAATTTGTTATTATTACAGCTGGCATTTGTGTGTCACAGCGCATAGTAGCTCCTTCTAAATCTTGTTTCATCAGCCAAATCTTGAGATAAATGTCCTTCTGGATTTTCAAATTCACCTTCAATGCTGGGTTGGGATATACAAGACATTAGCACCTGGTGTTTCATCCAAAACCTAGACATGTCCTCACTATTCACTTCAATCACCCTGGATTTCCTCCATTCCTTTTTTGACGCTATGCAGTAGTTGCTTATACCCCAGTGTTAAAATCTGAAATCATCCCCAAATTTGTGATCTTTTACAGAATTCTCACCACATACCTGTTTCCCATAGCACAAATGTAATTTAAACTTACAATTTACACATGCCTTTAAAACAAGTGAAATATCTTGTTTTACACAGTCACAAGTAAAAAAGCTCTGGCAGCACAGCCATCCATGTGAACACAATACTCCACGCTGCACCACACTACAAAAAAGGTGGGAAATACATGCAACCTCACATTTAAGTCCAGCAGACAAAGCTTCAGATTGGCAGCTGACAGTGTAACTCCAGACACTGAGAAGCTGCTGGGAGGCTAGGAAACCAACTTTAACAAGGTGCTTGCTCCCCAGAACCACTGGAGATGAAAAGCTTAAGCAGAGCGCCACTGTTCACCTTAACAAAGTTGGCATCTGTCCACTGACACATATTCCCTCATCCATAATTTTTCTTTTTTGGAGGTCTGTTTTCTTTTGAGACATTGTAGAAGTTATGCTGGCATTAAAATATTAATAGATAAGGAACTATAGTCACATTTATTGTGAAAATTGACAGGAAAGTAGAAAGTAAGGTTGGGCCCTTCCACACCGTGGCTGCTGATGCAGAGGCGGCTGACTATAAAGTGCGGCAGGTGGTGTGTGAGGCACCAAGGTGTGGAAGAATGCTACCTCTTGACTTCTAAATGACACCAAATATCTAATGCTGCAATGGTAGGCTGAAATATTTACTGATAATCACTGTGATTTTACCACGAGCACTGGTAAAATCTGATGGTGTCAATCATTATAGACTTAGAAGCCACACGTCACGTAAAACTGAAGCCATGTGAATATAAATAGTGATAAGATGTGTTTATGTGACACTGTGACATGACGTCATCTACAAAGATCATGCTCCAGAACCACACAATCAAGTTCCATCAAAAAAAAAAAAAAAAGTCACAGAAACATCTCATAATATTTTAAGGAAATTTATGATTTTGATTTGGGCCCCATTCATAGCCATCCTGGTGGCTATGTGGCCTTCAGGTTGCAGGCAGGACAGCCCTGCTCTATCAGAATAGTAAATTCAGAAGATTTGTTTCCAGATAACAAAGAATGTATCAGCTACAGTGGCAAAGACAGTATATTAACACAGGGATAGCAAAGAAGGAAGAAAAATTTAGAAAGAGACATACAGATGTATGGATATAATACATAATATTGGTGGCACTGAAGAAAAGAGGGAAAAATCAGACTTTTCAGTAAATAGTGGTGAGGTACTTCCTAACACATGCAAAACTTACATGTAAAAGGGAAAATTAACACTTTTAGAGGACAGAGAAGAGTATCTTCATGACCTGAGGGCAGGGAATTGTCTTTTAAAAATCAGAAAAACCTCCAACTTTAAAGCAAAAAATTGATACTTCTCAGTCTCCAACCATTAACAAATTCATCCAAGATCATCATATAGAGAGGGAAAGGAAAGCCACAGAGTAGAAGAAAGTTGCACCTACACAGCTAACAAAAAATAGGATTTAGAAAGACCTTCTATGAATCAAGAAAAAGTGGCCAACACAACAAAAAAATATGTGATAGACTTGACAAGAAATTTTACAAAAAAAAGAAAGTCGAAGTGGTTAGTGAACTTATGAAAAGGTGCTCAACTTCAGTTGTATTCAGGAAAAGGGAGAGTAAAATTTCAATGAGATACACCTGCATATTCACTAGCTGGGCAAAATAAAAAAGTCTGTTAGTACCATGTTGACCAAAACATGAAGATAGCTCTAATGCTCAGGAAAAATAATGCAATCATCTAATAAAATTTAAGCTATGAATACCAAGCAACTCTACTCCTAAATATGTACTATCTTATTTGTACTAGGAGATACATATCACACAATGTTCACTATGGAACTGTGATTGCCCCAAACTAAAAACATCCCAATTGTCAGTCAACAGAGTTAGTAAATCACTATTAAGGTAAATTGTGGCAATGAAGAGGAACAAAACAGCACTACAAGCACCATGGACAGCTCACGTGTGGACTCAAAGCAGCAAAGTATGATCTTTCCATATAAAATCAAAACCAAGAAAACTGTGTTACTTGGGGTTAGTGCACAGATAGTAGCCCTGAAAGAGTCAGACAGTATCACAAAAGGCAGGACAGTGACAGGTACCAGGTGTGTGGGCAGCTGGCTGTGGGTGGCGGGGGCGTCACAGACAGGGTGGGTTTCTGATGTGGTCAGTGCTCTGTGACCTATAGTGGGAAGGAGTACCTGGGTGGGTTTCTGAAGTGGTCAGTGCTGTTACCGTTAGTGGGAAGGGGTCACCTGGGGGTTCTGACTGGGGTCAGTGCTCTGTTATCTCAACTGCTGGCTACACAGTTACTCTAAAAGTTTTTCTGAACTGTATATCTTATGTACTACTCTTCTATATAAATATTTTTAAATATGTATTTCTCCATTACAAAAACAAAATTAAGATGTACAAAGACAGAATTGAACACAAATTACCAATTAATACTTACTCTGATTTCTAAGATCTCAACTGCCTGATTTTTGTTTTTGAATCTGTGAAAAGCAAAATACCTAGAGATTGTGTACTAAATGATTAGATATTTACAATCACAATGAACTATATTATAGTTGAAAAAATTAAATAGATTTTTTCCTCAAGATCTCAAGAAAAAAACTTTCTGTCTTCATTTTACTACTTAATAAAATAATACTCTAAATATTGTGATTTTCTTTTTTAATGTTCTGTCACTATTAACACCAGAGTATGCCACAGCGGATAAAGATAAAATAAGGGTTCACATTTATTTCGAAGTTTTACGTGGGTCACTTTAAAGGAACTTACAGACAAGTAACATAACTGCTTTAAAATTCCACGAAGGAAAGTACTTTAGAAATCCCCTGGACCAGGGTTTACCAGATCACAATTTCACATGGTCACAACTATTTCTCTCCAACTGTATTATAAGAATTTACAGGACCCAAAGTACTCTGAATTAAAGTATCTCCTTAGCCCACTGACTATGCTGTTTCCTGATGACACAAAACCTCAAAATCAGGAAACACCAAAAGCACATCATAAAATGAACAGCAGGACCAGAATCTCTATGAATCAATTATAGAACAAGATTTACAAAGATATTCTCAAATTTCTTGATTTATTTATAATTTGTAATTTATTTCTTAATAAGTAAAAAATTAGTGGAATTATACAAAATCAAATCATTACTTTTTGCACTTGGCATTTCAATCACCAACAGTGATCTCATGGCATAGTAATTAACAAAATGAGAACTGTCATTACCTTCACCCTGGCTTTCTAGCTTATCAGAAATAAATAAATAAATAATGGCAATAACCATTATCTACAGAAAAAAAAGTAATAACAAAATGGTGGCAGGTTAAATCACAACATTAACTTCATCCTTATTGATTCTGTTCATATCTCATTGATGTCTATAAAGAGAAACTGATAATATGGCTCTAAATTTAATTCTGAAGAGATGTGGAGACTGGGACAAAATATAAAAATAAAAAAAAGTAAGCAAGCTATTACGTCATACTTCAGGTTTGCTGGATGGCTACTGGGAAGGTATCAGTTACTTTCAAAGAGCACAAAACAAAGTAAAAGTGGAAAAAGGCATCTTATACAAAAGTCCTTTTATTATTCCTGTCCTCTGTAGTCCATATCATTAATTTTAAGTATTTACTTGGAATATGCACACAGAGAGGAAGACAGAGTGAGCTGACAGCTGCTTACTTCTGGAATCCCAGCTCCCAACACACATTAATTATCCTTTAATCATACAATTCACTTTCCCAAACATACTTCCTCAATTAGATGATATTTTTACCAAAAACCCACACTTGTCAAAGCAATTTATACTATTTGTAAATGGAATCAAAGTACAGAGTATAAAAAGATACCAAATTGGAGTAACACTGATGTACATCTGCTTTTTGATTTATCAAAGTGCCTATTAATGGTCTGAATAGGGAGTACAAGGAAAAGAGCAGGAGGGACAGGATTTCCTACAGTCACAAGATTCCAACTGCTTTATACGGCATGATAAGCCTTAGTAATAAAAGGATCACTAGTTGTTCTCACTGAGTTTACAGTATTGAATACTGTTTACCTCATTTTAATGAAAGCACTTATCTCAACAACTGCGATAGTTCATGTCAGAAAACAGAAAGTTTTTCTTAATAAAGACCTAAAAAAATAAATTTTTACCTTTGTCATCTCCCTTTCTGGAAATGGGAAATAAAATGCTTTCTTTTAAAATAAAAATATTTTTTCTGTTCATTAGGTTTTTAGATGAAAAAAAAAATCAAGATTCTACTAGTGATGATTTTTTAATCTCTAGTTTTCATCTTCTAGGATACTCCCCTCAGAAAACCTTTTAGTCTTATACACTACGACAATTAGGTTTAGAGTTTTAAATAAATAAAACAGCCGCATTAGAAGGCATACTGAAAAATCAAATGATTAGCCACATGTGCCTGTTCACATTCACGGATTATCTAAATTGGTTGTCAGAGCCCATATGATACTGCTAACCTTGAGTCCAAGTTAACATGTGTCACCTGACTACTGCTCATGGCTTACAATGCAGATGTTATCAATACAAATCTTGATTTCTGGGAGACAGTATATACTGTAACAAACTGGCGAAACTATCAAAGGTAACAGCACTAATACTAACAGCACAATTTAAATGTCTATTCTTCATCCACTGCTGCCATCCTTACTTCTCATATGATATTAAATTCTCGAGCCTAATCCTAGGACAAATGTAAGGTGTCACTATTTTCATAAAGAAAAGGGTCTCAAATACTAAACAAAGAAGCAAAAATTCATAAAATAGGATTAAGGTTTTTGGATAGTTGCATTTGTTACTTTCTTTCTTTTTTCATTTTTTTTTGAGACGGAGTCTTACTATGTCACCCTCCATAGAGTGCTGTAAGGTCACAGCTCACAGCAACCTCAAACTCTTGGGTTTAAGAGATTCTCTTGCCTCAGACTTCCAAGTAGTTGGGACTACGGGTGCTCGCAACAACACCCAGCTACTTTTCTTTTTTCATTGTTGTTGTTTAGCAGGCCCAGACCAGGTTCGACTTCTTAGTGCATGTGGCTGAGGCTGTAACCATTGTGCTACGGGCACTGAGCCATATTTGTTACTTTCAGTTTCTTGATCCTTATCATCTCTGGTTGTAAATATTTTTCCTTCTTTTTATCCAAACAGGTAAATACACAAATCTGTTTACAAAACGGCGTTCCAGCTCAAAGTTGCATGTATTCATAGCCGCATGTGAACCATTAGATAAGTGTTTACTATGCTTCAAAATGTCTTAAAATTTTCCAGTGCAGTTTCATACTGATGTTTTCCTTAAATTAAGGCTTCATCAAAGAGAAATCCAGAGTATGATGAGTTGATTTTTTTAGCTTCTGAATTAAGTGCACTCTTCCCCAAATCAAGTGGTTCTGGAATGACCTAGGACAAGTTACACTAATCAGGACCAGGGCTGAAGTAGTACCTCACTGGAGGCCCAGGCAGGTCTTCATCTCCATCAGCATCTGGGGCAAATGACACAGTGAGATCCACGTATTTCTTTTCAGTGGAAGGTTTCACAAGTTTATGCATTCTAAGAAAAATAAGCAAGGATGAATATTTTGGTAAATTCTGTAAAATAAATGATTTGCTGACTGATGCCATCCAGAGAATCTGGACTTGCATCTAGACTTCATTTTAAAATCCAGTAACCCATCTGTTTTCAAGTTTACATTTTTCTTTTAGTAAAGTTTTAAACTTAAAGGATACTCATTTACCTAAAAATAAATGTGAATCACCACTGGCTATGATAAAAAATATAGACCGTATGTCAAAAGACTTAAAAAAAATCCCCATAATGCAAGCAATGATTTTAAAAAATTACTTCTCCTCCTATATTCCCTATTATGTGTAAAGGCATCATACAGTCTCAAACATTATTCTGTAAAGATTAAAAAAATAAAGCTGGGGGTGGCGCCTGTGGCTCAGTGGGTAGGATGCCAGCCCCATGTAGCAAGGGCCATGCATTCAAACCCGGCCCTGCCAAACTGCAACAACAAAAAAAATAGCTGGGTGTTGTAGCTGGCACCTGTAGTCCCAGCTACTCGGGAGGCTGAGGCAGGAGAATCACCTAAGCCCAGGAATTGAAGGTTGCTGTGAGCTGTGTGACACTACAGCACCCAGGACGATAAAGTGAGACTCTGTCTCCACAAAAAAAAGCCAGATATTAAAGGTTAAAATGCAAGCTAGGACCACCACGGTAAAAAACACTCTTTTTAAGTTTTTCCCTCATATCTGATGTTTATCCTATTACTGAAAAACCACTCAATCTTTGCTGCTGTCACGTTACTGTCTTAAATTAGTATATCTCTTGAATCTCTATACCCCTTAGATTATTACTTTACCCAAGTGCCCATCGATCCACGAATGGATCAACAAACTGGGGATTTCTTTCTAACAATTTCTAAAGGTTGGTCTATAAACAATTGACAGAAGGTGGGGCTGTTTAACATTTCTTGGCACTACCTTCCATTAGTATCTTTTTGGTGGTTTTCCTGCATTCAAGGCAGGAATGGTGAAAGCGAATCTCTCTGCATCTTTTGGCCATAATTGAATTGTGAAGAAACATTCATTTAAATCAGTAATGATGAGTGATTGAGACTTAAGAATTATTGCTGGATTGGGGATGCCATGCTGCAAGGCACCCATAGGTACTATAACAGCATTGATTTCTCTTAAGTCAGTTAACATTCTCCATTTTCCAGATTTCTTTTTTACCACAAAAAAATAAGTGAATTGCACCCAGAAGTATTATGCTGTATATGCCCTCCCTCCATTTGTTTATTCACTAATTCCTCAAGGGCTTCTAATTTTTCCTGAGATAATCACCACTGGTTCACCCATATAGTATTTCAGTAGTCCACTGTAAAGGTAATGAACAGTATTGAATTATAGGCCAAATTAATATATCATCATTTAACACAGGCATGCCTAGACGAGCTCAATTTTATTTCATCCTGACAAAATTTCTTTTAGAAGGAGCCAGCAAGCTGGGCTTGTAGCCCATATTAAACATTATATTTTTAGCAGCATTAGAAACTGCGGGAACAGTTAACATGGCTCACTATTATTGTAATACATCTCTTCCCCACAAGGAAAGAGCAATAGGAGCTACATCAGCTGAACCTTAGCCTTTTGTCCATTCAATCCTTGACAATCCAAGACATCTGTACTTTGTTCAATATCAGACATAGTTTCTAATCCAATAAAGGTAGAATTCCCTTTGGTTTTATTTATATTTGTAGGCCACATATGAGTAGCTATTATGGACACATCTACTCGTGTATTGACTAGCCCTTTAATTTTAATATTATCCTTAAAAGTAATTTCACATTGCGAGCAAGAGTCATTTAAAAATGTATGCAAATAAACTTGCTTCCAGTACTACCAAAAGCTCCTTTTCTGGTGTGTGTGCTACTTTTCCTTTTTGATTAGGTATAATTGAAATTTGAGCTACTCTATGTCCAGCCTTTAATTTTAGTAATTTAGTAGAAGAGGCTATTATGAGAATTTCACCATTATAATCTGAATCTATTATTCCTGGAAGTACATTAAGGCCTTCCATTGTTAGAGCACTTCTTCCTAAAATTAATCCTACAGATCCTGTTGTAATTGGACCATAGATTCGAGTAGAAAGTTTTTTGTGAGAACTATCTGGAGGAATTTCAGTAACCAGTAATAATGGAAGATCACTAGCAGCACTTCATTGAGTGGAATGAAATAATTCTTGGACTTAATTATGTCACATGCTGAGAACTTAATGTTTGAGAATTTAATTTATCAACCAATGAATTTACTGAGCTTGCTCCTGATTCTTCTGGGCATGTTTGGACACACTGCTGACTGGTGGCTTGTATTTATATTCCCTGGCCCTGAGCTGGGACTTCTGACTCATTTCCTAAAAGTTGTTCAGTTTTAAAAGGCAAGATATTTTCATGTTTGTCCCTAAGGGACCTACATTCATTAGTCCAATATCTATCTTTTCCACAATGGTGGCAAATTCTGGAGGGTTGAGTATTAGTCTCCTATTTTATGTTATTATTATTGACATTGGTATAGTTTTTATGACATTCTTTCCTCATATGTCTCAATTCACCACAATTATAGCAGTCTGGTTTATCCTTAGCTACCTGTAAAGTTGATGCAATTGCCTTAGCATTAGCAGTTGCTTGCAACTTACCCTGGAAGGCCCCAGAACCAACCTCCCTGCATGCCCTTAGGTATTGTTCTATGGTAAGATTTTCAAGTGTTTTTACTCCAACCAAGGCCTGTTTGCAATCTGCATTTGAATTGTCAAAAGCCAATTGCAATAAGAGTATAAGTCTTGCCTCTAGACTGGGAACAGATGTTTCAATTACCTTTGGTAGCCTAGCAACAAACTGAGAAAATGGCTCACTATTGCATTGCATTATCTTTGTAAAAAATTGCTTAACACCATCTATTTCATCCAAATTTATCCAGGAGTGTAGAAAACTGTCTTTTACTTGAATTAAACCTTCCTGAGATAAAGCCAATTGAGCACGCACTGTTTCATGCTGTCCAGAGCCTGTTAATTGATTAACTGAAGCTTCAGTTCTACAAGCTTGGGCTTTGGCTTCCTCTGCTTACTAGGATTTAAATTGTAAAAATTGGTCAGGACACAAAGTTGTTATGGCTAGAGTTTCCCTATCAATAGGTATAAAATGGTGTTCTGTACAAAATGCAGATAAAATACCAAGTACATACGGAGAAGTAGGACCATAGGTGTGAATAGCCTCCTTCATGATTTTAAGAAACTTTAACTCAATTTGAATATGGGTTGCCAGTCCTTGGCTCCCATTAGGTCTAATTTCTCAGAAAAACTGGAAAAGCACCTGGAGCCAATGCAGAAGTGGCTACCATATCAGGAAGTTCAGTAATAGTAATATCTGACTCATTAAGGACTTCCACTTCTGAAATTTCTAAAGGAAAGTGGTATCTGGCCATAAATTTAGAATTTCCATGTGTATTCCAAATTGCATAGATTTTTGCCAGGTGTTAGGATGCCATAGCTCATCTCTTCACAGCCCATCATGAGGAGGGGCCATTGGAGGTGGGGGCTTGTATGGAGCTGCAGTTTTAACAAAACTTGCTAGAGAATTGGCATGTGATGACAATATGTCTCCTTCTTTTTTCTCTATTTCAGTCATTCTTTGATTTGTATTTTGGAAATTTGTATTCATTATCTGTAGACCTTCTTATATCATCTTTCTAAGGAATTTAATTGATCTTCAGTCTGAGAGGCTACTTCTGAATCTGAATCTACACTTAGATAATCAAAACTGCACAAATCTGCATAAGATAATTGTCAGGTTGGGTTAATGGGTTCCTCTTCGTTTTTAAAGGAAAAATGAAAAGTATCATATTCAGGTTCAGTTGATATTAGTGGCCCAATAGCACCATCTCCTACCTCCATGTGGATTAGTGGATATGGTGGCAGAGGAAATGCTTCTACCTCAGAAGTGGAGGTGTCAGAACATGGTGAAAATGGTTCAAAGGCCATACGGTTCAAAATTGCATGAATCAAATGATAGGCATGCCAAACTTCCTTATTAATGAAGTCCATTTTTTGATGTGCACATTTAACTGCTCACCCAACATGTTTCCAGATTGCAAGTGTTAATTCAACCTTTTCTGGAGAGAATCATTGACAGAGTAATGACTACTCTGAATAGTTCTCTCCAGGTGCGATTTGGAATGCTTATTTGCATAAGCCAAAAGATTTTTCAGTAGAGCTACATACTAATTCTCTAACAAAGTTACTTGATGCAGACTGATATTATTCCCCATGTTTAAAGCAAATGCTTGACGTCCCACTTACAGTGTGGACAATGTACTGTCGTGTTTTAGGGTTCTGGTATTTTACCTCAAGTGGCTTCAATGAAGAATTCCATGATATCCCTGGGTTGGGGTGGCTGACCCAGCTGGGGATCATGAAGTTCTTTTCTCCATTCCCTATTGTTGATAGGTCAAATGTTGGTGGAAGATTCTGAAAGAGAATGGAGAGAGCCTCACCAAGGTGTAAGCCCACACCTAAAATTGTATGACAGCAAAAAACACACTACAGCTCTGAGTTGGCAAGTAGTAAAACATTTTATTTCAAAGGACCTTATATAGTCAGTAAATCATATATACCACATTAATCAATAATCTATAATTAACATTATCTATTCTGATTCCATTCTTAAAAGGAAACAACAAATCTAAAAAACTAAGATAACTACTTAAAAACAATCACATTATATCTTAAGCAACCATACATTCAAAACTTAATTTCTATAGAATTAAATATCAAGAGATGGAGCAAGGGGGTAATCTATAATTACAAGCACTCTAGTTATAAGAATTAAGCTTTAATAGCTTTGTTTTCTTGTAGGTTGGAAGCAACCAACTGTAGGATGTGGATTTCCACACAGGTCACCTCAGACTTGTTCCCCTGCACAGGGGGCCATCAACCTTTAACTGCTTGGGTGAACAGTAAGAGTGAAATCAGAATTCCACACAGAAGGTTTTTCCTGTTCTGCAGGTTCTGGCTTGCCTGTTTTCCAAGGCAGCTAGGCTTCTGAAAAGACTTACAATACTTATAAACTGTTTCTGCTTATATTTCTAGTTTTTCAAAAGAGTGCATGTAAGGTGGAAAATCATCCCACAGTAAGCAGCTGGAGCAAGCCCTGCTCAAGCTGCCCTTGAAAATTCTGTTCAAGTGCCTTAAGGTTAGAAACACTGGGAATGAGCTAGATCAAGATGTTCATCATTGAACTGTAAGTACTCAGGAATCTCAACAGGGGAAAAGGAAAAAAGTACCATTAAATCATTCAATAATGGGTAATTCTTCCTCAGTAGTAGATAATGAATATATACAGTTATTGAGAACTTTATTAGATACTATGGGTATCACTGTTAAAACCCACACTTTCCACCACTTATTTGCTACCATCAGAAATTATAGTTATTGATTTTCACCTGACTCTCAGAATCAATTGAATTTAGCAGTACAGGAAGAAATAATAAAAGATCTGAAGCGTTTTTATTAAAAGGGAAATATTACATATTTGGGCTGTTTATAATTAGGTCAAATTAACTTTACAATGTTTTATAAATAATAAAGATAAACAAGCACACCCCATCTCATCTGAGGAAAATTGTGCTGTTGCTGATCTTTCTAAAATTTCCGTCTCTGAAAAGCAGGATAATATACAGGAGAAAGATGACAGACAAAACTCCTCTGTCAAGGAAAATGCGAAAGCCATGACTGAAGATCTGCCTCTTTCCTCCTCTGTTCAATATTTTTTAGAGAAAAATGATGAATTTTAAAAGTTTCATCACAGAATGTCATGATGCTAAGTTCCAGCCCTCTGCTCCTCCTATGACTATCTTGCCACCATTTTGTCCACCACCTCCATCACTAGTCCCTTTACTGGCTCTGGTGGAAGGGCAGATGTCTTTAATAATTCACCCTCCATCTCCAGAATTTTCTACTAATCAGGCTTTTCTATTAATATACAAGCAGCCTTCTGCCCTTCTTTATTAATATAGAGCTTATGAAACGACACTATCACATTGAGTAGTTTTTCTAATTCCCAAAGATCTTAAATTAATAAATTAACTTGATATTTAATATGATGGAGCAGATCTGGCCCCATTAGGGTCTGATTTAAACCTGATAATAACCATTATAATTAGTTTGATGCTGTTGTGGAGATGATTGTTTGACTCCTAGAGATTGGGACAGGCTCACAAAACTGACTTATAATCTGCATAATATTTGCTTTTTGGTTCATAGTGGAAAAGGAGGCAAATGCTTGAAATGATAATAACCATGACCTTTCTTATGAGCAACTTACACCCACAGGGGAGTATAAATGCCACCATAGACAACTTGAAATTCCTGATGACTTTTTAATTATTATAAGAGATATATGTCTCTTGGCATGGGGACAACTAGATGAGCCAGGAGATGGCAATATTTATTACCAAGATAATTCAAGGTCCCAATGAAACAAATGCTGTATTTTTAGCAATTCTGGGACCTAAAATGCAATATACGCTACTTTTATCTTTAGCCTTTGAGAAAACTAATAACAATTGTCAACGTGTTCTCCCTGGAATTAGAAATAAGAAAAATAATTCTCTTAAGAAATTCAGGCTCGGCGCCTATAGCTCAACTGGCTAAGGCGCCAGCCACGTACACCTAAGGTGGTGGGTTCAAATCCCCAGCCTGGACCTGCCAAACAACAATGATGGCTGCAACCAAAAAATTGCCAGGCGTTGTGCCAGGTGCCTGTGGTCCCAGCTACTTGGGAGGCAGAGGCAAGAGACTCGCTTGAGCCCAGGAGTTGGAGGTTGCTGTGAGCTGTAATGCCAGAGCACTCTACCCAGGGGGACAGCTTGAGGCTCTGTCTCAAAAAAAAAAAAAAAAAAAAA
>CAUYTI010104316.1:0-11430 GCA_963575145.1 Galago senegalensis | reverse complement strand
ATCTTGGACACAAGTTGGAATTGATACTAAGAGCCATGGTTAGAATCTACTTCTGTAAAAAGTAAAAAGCAGATTATCTGATCCCGACTATGTATTATCTTAATGTGTATGAAGGTGGGAGGATTAATTGGTCCTGCAGGGTCCCTTGCCAGGGCAGCCTTACACGTGAAGCACAGTAGAGACAGTCACAAAAGTCCATGGTGCTTTTAGGAACCCATGAAAATATTTTCTTTATTTTTAAAATCAAAATAAATCAAGCTGGACTGTAGCTGTCTTTATACCAACACAGTCTTAAAATTATACTTTTATTTGTTAATCATCTGGTCATAAATTGATGTTCAACATTTGAAGAAAGTTCATGGATCAGTGAGCATTAGTACACATCACAAATGGACAATTTATGACAATACTGGATCATTTCAATGGGACTACTTTTCATATGCATACCAGCCAGTGAGTGAATGGTAAACAGACATGGTATGAGGAAGAGAGTTATTAGATGCCTAATAACTGGAATTGAGTTGCTTGATGCCCTTGTTATACATGGCAGAAACTGACAATCTCAGCCCTTCTCATTGTACTTGAGTACATTTTTTGAAACATGAATTGAAAATAAATGTTCATTAATGGACCACTCTTCTCACTCTAAAAGAATCTTACTCAGGCTGTTAATTATGATTATTTATCCCATCATGGTTTGTTTTGCTCTGTTCTAAGAAATGCATCACATGGTGATCTTTATGTTCAGACACTCTTACAAGGCTTCCCACTGTGCACTTCTAGGCTCCTCATCCCACACTGAAACCCAGCCTGTGTGAAGCTAAGATATTATTTTTTCACTATTATGAATAATAAGAATTACAATTTGTTTGTCTGTGATTAATTACTGTCTCTCCCAAGAGACATAATGCTGATTGTTTTCATATGCTAATATATGCCAAGCTGCCAGTGTTAACTCGGCTCTCTAATCCTAAAACTCACCTTAAATGAAGAATATCACCGTTTATTGCCAGAGTTGTCATTCCCTGGGAGATGAAATAAATATTGAAGAAGTGTTTCATTGATATAGCTGCTTTAAAGCTGACAGATCATTCCTTGTTAGCAAAAGGCAAATATATGTCAATGTGTGCATTACTTAACACTCATGAGATAATTGCTTCCATTTGCCTGACAATCTGATAATGTCATCTGCACAATCCTGAATGGTGTCAACCCTGAATGAATGTTCTTGAATGATACTAACAGTGTGAAGCGCACTTGGGGAAAAAGGGCTGCTATTTAAATGCCTTCTGTCAGCTTAAATCCTCATTAATTACTTACCTCTTCAAAGTCTGTGTCCTTGACTCAAGTTCTATCCTGGATTTGTCACCAAAAACAGAAAACAGACCTGACCCAAGTGATTTAAGAAATATGAAGTTTTCTAATCATTGCTTTAGGTTCAAAATCATATCAATTGACATATTCAGGAAAGACCATATAATGCACAGATATATGCTTAGAAAAAGCTGTGTGAAGGTTATGGGAGAAATATCTATTTTAGAGTCAGACTTTTCTCATCTCAAACCCCACCAAGTCTCATAACATTGGATAAGTTTTTTTTTTAATTTATTTTTTATTTTTTTGGATAAGTTTTATTATTGTTGCTTTTTAACTTCTTCAATTATACTTTTCTTGTTTGTTTAAATGGTTATAATACTACCTATTGGTGAAGAAATTTTTGGAGGCTAAATATGCTAATAAATGAAAAATGATTATTGGGATTGGCTCAGGTTACTTAGAATAATTTAATTATTGTTACTAATGCAACTTCCTGTGTATTTAATCAAGTTCTTAACTTTTTTAACCCTTAATTTAATTATCTATAAAACACTAATAATAATAATAATAACATAACATAATTATAATAATAACATGATAAACTGAGGTAAATTGCTTGAAGTGTTGTGATCATCATGTAAGAAATATAAAAATCTTAACCAGATGTATAGCACAAAGATGTCTTTTTTTTTAAGTATTTTATTTTATTATTATTTTATTAAATCATAGCTGTGTACATTAATGCAATCATGGGGTACACTGTGGTGTTTTCATATACAATTTGAAATATTTTCATCAAACTGATTAACATAACCTTCATGTCATTTTCTTTGTTATTGTGTTAAGACGTTTATATTCTACTTTTAGAAAGAATCACTTGTACCCTTGTATGATAAACCATAGAGGTGATCCCACCAATCACCCTCCCTTCACCCAGCAATCCCCCTTCCCTCCAATCCCCCTCCCCTCTCCCCATATTCTTAGGCTATAATTAGGTTATAGCTTTCATATGAAAGCTATAAATTAGTTTTGTAATAGGGCTGAGTACATTGGATACTACTTCTTCCATTCCTGAGATACTTTGCTAAGAAGAACATTTTCCAGCACCATCCATGTAAACATGAAGGAGGTAAGGTCTCCATCTTTCTTTAGGGTTGCATAATATTCCATAGTGTACATATACCACAATTATTGATCTATTTGTAGGTCGATGGGTACTTGGGCTTCTTCCATGATCTAGCAATTATGGATTGGGCTGCAATAAGCATTCTGATACAAATATCTTTGTTGTAATGTGATTTTTGGTCTTCTGGATATATACCTAATAAAGGAATTGTAGGATCAAATGGCAGGTCTATATTTAGTACTCTAAATGTTCTCCAGATGTCTTTCCAAACAGAATATACTAGTTTGCATTCCCACCAGCAGTGTAGAAGTGTTCCCTTTTCTCCACATCCATGCCAACATCTCTGGTTTGGGGATTTTGTGATATGGGTTAATCTTACTGGAGTTAGATGATATCTCAGAGTAGTTTTGATTTGCATTTCTCTGATGATTAAGGATGGAGAGCATTTTTTCCTATATCTTTAGGCCATGCACCTATTTTCTTTGGAGAAATTTCTTTTCAAGTCCCTTGCCCAGCCTGAGATGGGATGACTTATTCTGTTCCTGCTAATAGGTTTGATCTCTGTAGATTCTGGTTATTAAACTTTGTCAGAGACATAACCAGCAAATATCTTCTCCCATTCTGTGGGCTGTCTACTTGCTTTACTTACTGTGTTCTTGGCTGTGCAGAAGCTTTTTAATTTGATCTGGTCCCAATAGTGTATTTTGGATGCTGCTTCAATTGTCCGGGGGTCCTCCTCATAAAATTTTGCCCAGGCTAATTTCTTGAAGTGTTTTCCCTAAACTTTCGTATAGTATTTTGTCACGACCCGTCGGGCTCCTGTGGCCCTGGTCTCGGTTAGTGAAGGAAGGAACCAGGTGAGAAGTGGATTAGAAGTACAAGCTTGTGAAAGGCAGGCTAGCCCTTACTTTCCAGGTAGCCCCGAGCAACCTCCCCACCAGCCTTTTATTGAGCCAGAACAACACAGGTGAGGGGAGAAATTAACAATGACTAAGTTCTGAGGGCATGGGCTCCTCCCACAAGGAACTCTGGTGGAGGAATGGCCCAAAGTCCATGCCTCAGCTGCAGATCATCTTGCTCAGATGTTGGCATCTCCTACAATATTTTTATGGTTTCATGTCTTAACTTTAAATCTTTAATCAAGTGAGAGTCTATCTTAGTTAATGGTGAAAGATGTGGGTCCAGTTTCAGTCTTCTACAGGTCGTCAGTCAGTTAGCCCAGCACCATTTGTTAAATAGGGAATCTTTTCCCTACTCAATATTTTTAATTGGCTTGTCAAGGCTCAGATAACAGTAAGTAGCTAGGTTTCTCTCTGGGTTATCTATTCTGTTCCATACATCTACCTCTCCATTTTTGTGCCAGTACCATGGCGTTTTGATCACTATTGATTTATAGTATAGTCTGATGTCTGGTAGCATGATTCCTCCTGCTTTGTTTTTATTTCTGAGTAATGTCTTGGCTATTTTAGGTTTTTTCTGATTCCATATAAAATGAAGTATTATTTTTTCTAGATCTTTAAAGTATGACAGTGGAGCTTTAATGGAGATTGCATTACAATTATATATTGCTTTGGATAGTATGGATATTTTAATAATGTTGATTCTTCCCAGCCATGAGCATGGTATGTTTTTCCATTTGTTAACATTTTCAGCTGTTTCTTTTTTCAGAGTTTCATAGTTCTCTTTATAGAGATCTTTCACATCCTTTGTTAGGTAAACTCCCAAATATTTCATCTTCTTTGGCACGACTGTGAATGGAATAGAGTCCTTCATTGCTTTTTTAGCTTGGCTGCTCTTGGTATATATAAAGGCTACCAATTTATGAGTGTTGATTTTGTAAACTGAGACACTGCTATATTCCTTGATCATTTCTAAAAGTTTTATAGTCGAATCCCTGGTGTTTTCCAGATATACAGTCATATCATCTGTGAAGAGTAAAAGTTTAATCTCTTCTGACCCTATATGGATACCCTTGATCACCTTTTCTTCCTGATTTCGATGGCTAAAACTTCTATTACAATGTTAAAGAGCAATGGAGACAATGGGCAACCTTGCCTGGTTTCTGATCTGAGTGGAAATGATTTCAATTTAACTGCATTCAATACAATATTGGCCGTAGGTTTGCTGTATATGGCCTCTATCAGTCTAAGAAATGTCCCTTCTATACCAATTTTCTTAAGTGTTCTGAACATGAAGGGATGCTGGACATTATCAAAAGCTTTTTCTGCATCAATTGAGAATTGTTTTCTTAATTTGTTTATGTGATGAATTACATTTGGACATTCACGTATGTTGAACTGTTCTTTAGATCCTGGGATAAAACCCACTTGGTCATGGCGTATGATTTGTTTGATATGTTGCTGGATTCTGTTTGTTAGGATCTCGTTGAATATTTTCGCATCAATATTCATTGATGATATTGGTCTATAATTTTCTTTACTTGTTGGGTTTTTTCCTGGTTTGGGGATCAAGGTGATGTTAGCTTCATAGAATGTGTTGGGTAGTATTCCATCTTTTTCTATATTTTGGAAAAGGTTGAATAAAATAGGTACTAGTTCCTCTTTAAAGGTTTGGTAGAATTCTGACGTGAAAGCTTCTGGTCACTGGCTTTTATTTTTTGGGAGATTTTGTATAGTTGATGCTATTTCAGAGCTTGATATAGGTCTGTTTAACATTTCCACTTGATTCTGGCTAAGTCTTAATAGGTGGCATGCTTCCAAGTATTGGTCGATTTATTTCAGATTGTCATATTTCTAGGAATAAAGTTTCTTGTAATACTCATTAAGGATGTTTTGAATTTCTGAAATGTTTGTTGTTATTTTATCTTTACCATTTCTGATTGATGAGATTAGAGATTTTACTCTTTTTTTCTTGGTTAGGTTGGCCAAACGTTTATCTATTTTGTTGATCTTTTCAAGAAACCAACTTTTTGATTTATTGTTATGTTCTATAATCCTTTTTAAAAAAATCTCATTTAATTCTGCTCTAATTTTGGTTATTTCATTTCTTCTGCTGGATTTGAGATTGGAATGTTCTTCCTTTTCCAGCTGCTTGAGATGTCCCATTAAGTTGTTAACTTCCTCTCTTTCTGTTCTCTTGAGGAAGGCTTCCAGTGCTATAAATTTCCCTCTTAGGACTGCCTTTGTTGTATCCCATAGGTTCTGATAACTCCTGTCTTCATTATCATTTTGTTCCAAAAGTTTAGTAATTTCCTTCTTGATCTTGGCTCTGACTCATCTATCATTCAGCATAAGGTTATTTAGCTTCCATGTTTTTGTATGAGTCTACAGATTCCTGTTTTTACTGAGTTCAACTGTTATTCCATGATGGTCTGAGAAGATTCATGGAATAATTTCTATCTTTTAAACTTGCTGACGTTAGACTTGTGACCTAAGATGTGATCGATTTTGGAGTATGCTCCATGTACTGATGAGAAAAATGTGTATTCTGTTTTGTTAGGATGAAATGTTCTGTACATGTCTGATGAGTCCAGAAGTTGAATAGTTAAATTTAAATCTTTGCTAAGCTTCTTATTGGAGGATCTATCCAACACTGCCAAAGTAGTGTTAAAATCTCTGACTATGATAGAGCTGGTGGAAATCAAGTGGCTCATACCAGTTAGGGTCTCTTTTATAAATTGAGGTGCATTCTGGTTGGGTGCATAGATATTGATAATTGAGATCTCATCATATTGAGTATTGCCCTTAACAAATATAAAGTGCTCATCTTTATCCTTGCTTACTTTTCTTGGTTTAAAACCTATTGTATCTACAAATAAAATTGTGACACCTGTTTTTTTCTGCTTTCCATTTGCCTGGAATATAGATGACCATTCCTTCACCCTGAGTCTATATTTGTCTTTTAAGGCAAGATGAGATTTTTGTATACAACAAATGTCTGGTCTGAGTTTCTGTATCCAATCAGCCAATCTGTGACTCTTTAGAGGGCAATTTAAGCCATTCACATTGATTTAAATTATTTATAAGCCTGGTAAAATTTTGGGTATCAAGTTGTTCAAAAGTCCAGTGGACATTTTTAATCCTTTTGCCACTATGGAAGTTGGAATTTGATCAAAAGTTTCTGAGTGAGTTTACTTTTGTGGTGGAGGACTACATTGGTCATTATGGAGGATAGGTCTGAGAATTTCCTGGAGAGCTGGTTTAGTTATGGCAAATTTCTTCAACATGTGATTGTCATTAAAGTATTTAATATGTCCATCATACATGAAACTCAGTTTAGTTTGATACAGGATCCTGGGTTGAAGGTTATTTTGTTTTAGGAGATTAAAAGTCGATGACCACCCTCTTCTAACCTGAAAGGTTTCATCATAGAGATCTGCATATTCTTCCCCTTGTGGATTATCGTTTTCTTATGTCTAGGTGCTTTCAGGATTTTCTCTTTCATGTTATCTTTAGTGAAGTTAATTATGATGTGTCTGGGGGATGCCTTATTCGGGTTGAGTCATCGTGGGGTTCTGAAGTTGTCTGCTATCTGAATTTCAGGATATTTTGGCATTATCTGAATGTTTTCTTTCCTAATTTCATGACAAAGAGCCTCTGTGTTTTGTGAAGCAACTTTGTTGCCTTCAGGGATTCCTATAAGGTGAATATTAGTTTTCTTCATATTATCCTAGAGCGCTCTGAGAGAATGATCCATTTTTTGCTTTCTGTTTCTATTCTTTTTTTGACACTTGGGCACATTCAAAAGATTTGTCTTCAATGTCTGAGATCCTTTCTTCTGCCTGCTCCATTCTGTTCCCAAGGGATTCTACCATATTTTTCAGATCTTTGAGGGCTGCCATCTCTTGTCTCAATGTATCAAAATCTTTGGTGGTTTTGTCTTTGAATTCATTGAATTCTTGAGTGAACTTTTGGAATGCTCCTTGAATTTCTAATTTTAACTTTGCCTCTATTCTATTAATGTTATTTGCAATCCAAATTCTGAATTTGATTTCTGACATTTCAGCCATCTGTTTAAGAATGGGATCTTCAGTTGCATCTGCCTCATCCTTTCTTGGGGGCATTGATCTACTCTGTTTATTCATATTACTGGAGTTTTTCTGCTGATTCCACCCCATGTTTATTTTATACCATTTGGCTTTTCCCTTTGATCTTTGCCAAGGACCTGTACAGTGCTATTTCCTGAAAGACTGGGGACCTGCTTGGTGTGGTGGGACTAAGTGGCTCTGTCTTATTTTCAGCTGTCCTACCCTAGTGAATCAGTTACTCTGGGTTGAAGTCTCAGCTATGGAAAAATACCAGCAATTATGTTAACCTGCCCCCCACAAACAACAATTGTGCAAGGAAAATCAAACCTTCCCTCAACCATACACCCATGGTACCACTTTGGATAGTCCTTGGGTGATTGGCCTGGTTCAAGAGATCCAAATCATCTCTCTCGCTTCCTTCTGCCTTCCTTCTCTGCTCTCTTTTCTCTCTCTCTCTTCTCTTCCCCACTCTATCCTTATCTCTCTCCCCTCTTTTCTCTCCTCAGTGCTGCTCTGCAGCCTCCTTCCCACTACCAATAAAGACCTTTCATACAAAAAAAAAAAAAAAAGAGAGAGATCCAAATCAGTTATCCTAGTCAACACTGGTCTCAGGTGGGAAAGTTCAAAAAGTCTCCAGCAACTAGATATGAGGGGTCTTCTGGCAGCTCAAATATAACTCACTGTAGTGCTGTGTAAGGGCAGAAGGACCCACCCAGCAAATGAATTACTCTGGGAAGGTTGATGCCTCCTTCCCCACCTTGTAACCAGTCACTGGTAATCCCACAAGGCTATGACCCAGTTCACTCCAATGAGAAAAGGCTCCCAGGGTTTATGAATGCCTGAGTCACCAGGACATCTGGGTCCGGCAGAGGGAGATGAGGCCTGACAACCTTGGGTGCTTAATGTAGGCTGGGGCAGTTCACTCTGTTACAGCTCCAGAAACCTGTTTGATGTTGCTGGTATAACAGGACATAGCAACTTCACAGAGTTTGTTTCTGTCCCAGCTAAATTCCTCTGCGGATAAGACGCTGCTTGAGCTGATAGAAACCATAACTCAGCCCTGGGCAGCAAGCAATTAGAGTTTACACTTAGGTGTCAATTCCAGCCTTTGTCCACCCACTGCCTTTTTCTCAGCTGTAATCCTGTGAGGGCTGGGTGCTATTAGGCTTAGTGAAGCCTTACTCTGGCTCACCCCCTCCCTGGAAGTCTGTGGGCTCTGTGTGTACTCCACCCAGGTAAGTACCGCCCTAAGGGCTTCCCTTTACTCACAGAACTTCCCAAATCCACTCCACCAGTGGCTGCCACCGGAGAAAATGCCCAGCTTCCTCTGGTTGACCAGAGACAGAGCATGTCTGTCCAGAATGGCCTCAGGAGTGTGAGACTTATTTTTTCTGCTGCTGTGGCTGCTGCTCTGCAATTCAGGATACCGCAGCTCCTGTATGGTTCCCTCTCAGCTGACCATCCTCTCCTCACTTCCATGCCATAGTATCAGCACAGACTAGCGCCAGCCCTTTCCTCCTCCACTCCTCTCAAGAAAATGCCTAAGAACCTGGATTCCATAGGTGACAGACCTCCAGACCTTGAGGTGAGAGGGGATGGTAGTACTGGTAGTTCAAAGTTGCAGGTAGAGAATATATACAGTTTTATACAGTTTTACAGTTTTATGCCTGGCAGGAGATTGCCGTGGCACTCTAGTAGGGATAGGAGCTCAAGTTTTTAGAGGATCTCTCCTGTGGGATAAAGTGGGAGGACATTTGACCTCTGCTCACTTGTTTTTTATGGAGTAAACTGTGAGCCCTTCCTGTGGGGGAGGGGACTCCCATCCACTTGGTAGTGGATTTTGTACCTTTTGATTGTATTTTTGGGGTCACAGCTCGCCTCAGCAGAGTTGATGTGCATTCTTCAATCTTCTGTCTTGGCTCAGCTCCTAATTATCGGCTTACTTGCTAAACTTCCATCCTCTAAGTCTCCTTCTGGACAGGAGCCTCTGTGGAAAGCTGGCTGCAGTCTGCCACCTTCCCTCCACCCCCCAAAGATGTCTTTAGAAAAAAAAAATTATTTATTTTCTGGAATCAACAAATAAAATAGAAAAATATTATATATTATTTTCATATTCCAGCATTGACAAGCTTCAAAATTAACTGCAGTATATTTCTATTTCATTATTCACCTGAGCTTGTGCTAGCAGCAGATTCTGCCTGGAGTAATTGTTCAGATCAGTGGTCTATGGCCAAGGACAGAAGAAATGAGACTTTTAATTAATACAGAGTAGAAACCAGAGAGATATAATAGTTGGGGTATCTGCTAACCTATAAATCTCTGAACAGAAATAACCCTTTGTTCAATTGCAGTTCAATATTTGAAAATTATAAGATGCAACATGAATTTTATCTTGAATAAAGAATTTTTATTTAACTTAGAATGTAAACCTACAACGCATGAATGCATGTCCGATTGAAGTTTATTATCACAGAAGAAACAAGGAGGCTTGACATATTTTATTAAATACATGCATTCATCACCCAAATGTCTACTAAAATGGTAGTAGATGACTCTTTTTTTTAATTAATTAAAACACTGAAGTACTCTAAAACTAAGAAAAGATACTTGCACATGAGGAAAGTCAGCACATATTCAGATTTTTAGCAGTTAAATCATTGCTGATTCTTGTAACAGAAGTTAGGGAATCAGAAATAAAAAGTATAATATCCTAAGACAAAAAAGCAGATTCACCCAGAATGATCTCAGTGAGGCTCAGAAATGGGAAGCAGGGTTATGTGATAGTCCTTCGACTTTTACCTCCACTATTTCTCCAAACCCATGCAGGCCATTTTTCTTCCAGGAAAAAATAAATTAGAGACAATCTCAATGTAGTGACACCCAGCACAACAGATTTGAGACAGACGTAATTGTAACTGGAAGGAATGCTAAGTGTATATCTACTCATTGAAATATAAAAGTCATCTTACTCAGGCTCTTTCTCTGCTGTGTAGTCCCCAGGATCCTGGCAACCATATTTATACAGGCTATTTTGATGATGTGGAGCCCCTATCCCCTTTTGAGTACACTTCCAGGAAAAATACTTAAATTTTATACCTTTACTCTCCAATGAGTTCTACTAATTGACAAGTCTAATTATTGAAGCAGAGCTCTCCAGAACACATTTAGTGATTTTTAAATACGAACAGTATTTAATCTAAGTATGACTAGACATTTGAGAAGGGTCTCTATTATAAACCTAGTATGCAAAACAAATGAATGGGGAAGGAAAGAAGTTGGAAAAAAAATAGTTTTTGGAGAAGAAAATCAAAACCTCATATAAATAGCAAAATGTAATATTTTAAAGGAAGTAATATTTTAAAGGAAGTAATATTTTAAAGGAAGTATTTCAATCAAGAGAAAAGATGAAGGTGCTATATAATAGAAATAGAACATAACAAAAAGTTCCGGGAAATTAAAAATATGATAGCCTAAATTAATTTTTAAAAGCCTCCAAAACTGTATATGTGTGGGTGATGATGTCAAGGAAATCACTGGGAAAGTAGCACCAAATAATCAAGGAAGTAGTATTAAGAATTGTACATAAAGATTAATGTTGTGGAGCACTTTAGAATACAAGATATTCAAACAATTCAAATGGTTGAATATATTTTAGAATCACACACACACAAACATTTTATGGGGATCACAGCATATCCAAGTGCTATGTTATAAACACTATTAGACACATATGCAAATATTTTCTAATGGGTTGGTTTTCATATAGAAGAACTGAAAAGTTTGACAAATACAACTGTCAACAGTAGTTTCCACTGGGTTTTTAGTTTATGAGGTAAGGAAATACTGTTTTTTGTTTCTGTTTTTTGTTTTTTGAGGGAGTCTCCCTCTGTTGCCTGGGCTACAGTGCCATGGCTCACAACAACCTCAAACACCTGGGCTTAAGTTATTCTCCTCCCTCAGCCTCCAGAGTAGTTAGGACTATAGGTGCCTGCCACAATGC
>CAUYTI010104311.1:0-43632 GCA_963575145.1 Galago senegalensis | reverse complement strand
GTCCCAGCTACTTGGGAGGCAGAGGCAAGAGACTCGCTTGAGCCCAGGAGTTGGAGGTTGCTGTGAGCTGTAATGCCATGGCACTCTACCCAGGGGGACAGCTTGAGGCTCTGTCTCCAAAAAAAAAAAAAAAAAAAAAACTTTGTTTTAGAGTAGCTCTAGACTTAATAGAAAAATGCAGAAGATAGTACAGATGTCCCAAATACCCACACCCTGTTTCCCCCAGTTGTTTACATTCAACAGTGTGGTAAATTCACCATAACTAATGAACCCATTATAGACTAAAATCTGTATTTTATCAAAGTTCTCGAGGTTATTACTGTCTTTTGCCATTGCAGGATCCCATTCGGGTACCACATTACATTTTGGCTATGACAATGTTTCAAACTCTCTTGTTTTTGATGAGCTTAATTTTGAGGAGTACTGGACCCTCCATTAATTTTTTCTGATGTTTTTCTCAGATCAGACTGGAGGAGGAATATCAGAGGTTCAGTGCCATTCTTATGACATTACAACCAGGGTATGCGCTAGCACTACGATTCATTCCTGTTGGTGTTAATCTCCATCCCAGGGCTGGGGTAGTTCTAGCCTCCTTCCTCTGCTTATCTGAACTGCCTACTCCAACTCTGAGAAACCTGGCCCCCACCAACTGCTATGCCTTACTGGGGCGGTGTTTGTTTCTCCACTGTGAAGTTACTCATTTTTCCCCCTCTCCCCATACTATGCTCTTTGGCCGGCAGTCACTATGCACTGTTCATACTAAGAGTGAAGAGTTATGTTCCACCTTCTTCACAATAGCACAGCTATATCAATTATTTGGAATTGTTCTACATGGAAGATTTATGCCTTCTCCATCTATTTATTCAATCATTTATTTATGCCATCATGGACTCATGGATACTTATTTTTAACTATGGGTTATAATTCAAACTACATTATTTACTTTGTTTCTCAAATAGTTCCAGCCTTGGCCATTGGGAGCTCTTCCAGTTGACTTCTATATCCCTTTGACATATCTGCATCATTTCGTGTGTGCACATGTGTGTGTGTTTGAGCACTTTTTATGGCACTATAATATGCACCAGGCTCATCTTGCATACATTCTGCCCAGCCATACCTCCAAGGAGCCTTGGTTCCTTTTATCAGGGGAAGGTATTAGAAAGATCCAGATGTCAAGTTTGCTCACTGCTACTGGAGTTTCACCACTTCTATGCCCTCTCAACCTACAAAGGATGGAAATATACACATATGTGATACTAAGTGATATATATGGGGATGCCCAAAAATATATACACATTTTTCAGAATGGAAAAAAACTGTATTAAACTTTTAGTTCTTAATTTATCCCAATAACATTTATTATCTTGTATATTGTGTCTTGTATCTCTTAAAATTACAGAAATCACATGTGAATTGAGTATTAACATTTTCTTTCTTTCTTTCTTTCTTTATTTTTTTATTGAATGGTAACTATGTACATTAATGCACTTCTGAGTATTAACATTTTAATACAGTTTTTCCTTCCTTTAAATGCATATACATTTTTGGCACTTTCTGTATATATGCAAATCTATAAATATTTCTATCTATTACCACCCACATCTATATTAATGTAAACATGATGTCATACTGATGCCTCCAACTCTTAGCCATTGCCACATGGATCATTCCAGCCTCTTTCCCTTGCTTATCTGCAACTGCCTACTTCAATTCTGAGAAACGTGGCTCCCACATGAAATGTTTGATTCTACTGTACATTTACAGTCATTTTAGTTGTTAACCCATAACCCATGAGAAAAACGTCATCAACTAGAGGACAGTGGCTATGTACAATTGCTTTCTCCTTTAGTCTCACAGGCTGCACTCATTTCCAAAGTTACTCAGGTCAGCATCTTTTCCCTCTTACCTTTTTAGTGAGACTGCATTGTATATTTATAATACAGTATGATTATTTTGTCACATTCTGCATCTCATACTGGGATCCTCAGCCCTCCTAAATGATATTTTAAATTTGCACATATTAGAGTTCATTATTTTTATTGCAAAATTCTGTGGGTTTTGACAAATGCATAGTGTCACGTATTCACCACTCAGTATCATACAGAATAGTTCCATTGCCCTGTTGTCCAACTCTCTCTTGACCCAACCCCTGAACTCCTGGCAGTCACTGATCTGCTTAATGTCTCTATGGTTTTGCATTTTCTAGAATGTTATATGAATGGAATCACACAGTATGAAGTCTTTTCCAGACTGGCTTCATTCACTCTGCAAAATGCATTTGAAATGTATCCACATTTCTGTAGGCTTGATAATTCAACTTTTTTATTGCTAAATATTATTTCATTGTATGGACATACCATGGCTCATTGAGAAGTTTGTTCATTGAAGGGCACCTTGGTTTCTTCCAGTTTTTGATGATTATAAATGAAACTGCTACAAATATCCATGTGCAAGATTTTGTGTGAGCATAAGTTTTCAGATTAGTTGAGTAAACACCTAGGAACACAGTTGCTGGGTCATATGATAAGACCATGTTTAGCTTTTATTATTATTCTTACAGTTATTATATTTTTCATAATTTTTAATATTGTTATTATGATTTACAATTTTTTTCTTTTCTTTTTTTTTTTTTTTTACTGTTGGCGATTCATCAAAGGTAGAAAGAACCAGGTTACACTGACTGCATTTGTTAGGTAAAGTCCCTCTTATATTTGTGTCCTAGCCCCAAAAGGTGTGACACACACCATGACCACCCACCCCCCTCCCTCCATCCCTCTCTCTGCTCTCCCCTTCCCCTACTCCCCACTGTGTATTGGTCATTAATTTTCCTCATATCAGAATTGAGTACATGGGATTTTTCCTTCTCCATTCTTTTGATGCTTTATTAAGAATATTGTGGTCCACTCCCATCCAAGTTAATACAAAAGATGTAAAGTCTCCATCTTTTTAATGGCTGAATAGTATTCCATGGTATACATGTACCACAGCTTGGTAATCCATTCCTGAGTTGGTGGGCATTTAGGCTGTTTCCACATCTTGGCAATCATAAATTGAGCTGCGATAAACAGTCTAGTGCAAGTGTCCTTATGGTAAAAGGAATTTTTTTCTTCTGGGTAGATGCCCAATAATGGGATTGCAGGATCAAATGGGAGGTCTAGTGTAAGTTCTTTGAGGGTTCTCCATACTAACTTCCAAAAAAGATGTATTCCTTAGCAATTGCACCAGCAGTGTAAAAGTGTTCCCTTCTCTCCACATCCATGCCAGCATCTGAAGTTTTGTGATGTGGGTGTTGCATGAGGTTTCATGAGGGACAGGCAGCTTTATCATAGGTGCAAGCTCTCTCCTGAAATTGTTTAAAAAGCAAGAGACAGACTACAAGCTCATGATGGCAAGTAGTAATGATCTTTATTTCTGACCACCTTATATAGCAGGTTGGTCACATACACTCCATTGATCAACAATCAAGCATTCTTACCATTAATATTTTCTAAATTTATTTCAACCTTCTTCGAAGGAGACACAAAGTCTGGAAACTCAAGATCACTGAAAAGGGAGTAAGACTGAAAGCTCGAGATAACCAAAAAGGGAGTAAGACCTTGAGTTTTACCATGCACTCATTGTATTGCAGAAAACAGGTTTATGGCTTTTGTTTATCTGCAGTCTGGAGGCTATGCAGCTTTACAATGTACATTTCCACATATATCAACCTCTGGGCCGTGTCTCTGCAAGAGGGGCTATCAACCTCTATCCCCGCAGGATTAAAGGCGCATAGTTGCTGAAAGTGGACTTTTACCTCCAAACCTTCAGGTCCTGTCATGCTGACCAAGGCAACCAGGTCTTCAACAGAGCTACATTCCACAAAAGCCTATTTGCCTGTTGCTGAAATTTAAAGCGAGCACACAGCATGTGGGATTTTATCCCACATGTGGGCCATTCTTGCTGGGGTTAGATGATACCTCAGGGTGGTTTTGATTTGCATTTCTCTAATAATTAGGGACTACGAGCATTTTTTCATATGTTCATTACCCATTTGTCTGTCTTCTTTAGAGAAGGTTCTATTCATCTCTCTTGCCCATTGATATAAGGGATTATTGGCTTTTTTCATGTTGATTAATTTGAGTTCTTTGTAGATCCTAGTTATCAAGCTTTTGTCTGATTCAAAATATGCAAATTGGCTTGGCACCTTAGAGCTCAAACAGCCAGGGCACCAGCCACATACACCGGAGCTGGTGGGTTCGAATCCAGCCTGGGCCTGGCAAACAACAATGACAACAACTACAACAGAAGAAGAAGAAAGAAGAAAGAAGGAAGAAGAAGAAGGAGAAGAAGAAGAAGAAATTCAAAATATGCAAATATCCTTATCCATTGTGTAGGTTGTCTATTTTCTTTGGTTGTTGTCTCCTTAGCCGTACAGAAGCTTTTCAGTTTAATAAAGTCCCATTTGTTTATTTTTGTTCTTGTTGTAGTTGCCACAGAAGTTTTCTTTATAAAGTTTTTCCCCAGGCTGATATCTTCAAGTATTTTTCCTATGCTTTTTTAGAAGATTTTTATCATTTCATTCCTTAAATTTAGGTCTTTTATCCATCTTAAATCAATTTTTGTGAGTGGAGAAAGGTGCAGGTTCAGTTGCAGTCTTTTACATGTGGATATCCAGTTCTCCCAGTACCATTTATCCAATAGGGATTCTTTCCCCCAATATATGTTCTTGTTTAATTTATCAAAGATTAGGTGGCTGTAAGATGATAGTTTCATTTCGTGTGTTTTCTATTCAATTCCAAATGTCTATGTCTCTATTTTTATGCCAATACCATGCTGTTTTGACTACAATGGCCTTGTAGTACAGCCTAAAGTCTGGTAGGCTGATGGCCCTGGCTTTGTTTTGATTGCTAAGAATTGCCTTAGTTATACCGGTTTTTTCTACTTCTATACAGAGCCAGAAGAATTATTTTTTCCAAGTCTTGAAACTGTGATGTTGGTATTTTAATAGGGATGGCATTGAATCTGTAGATTGCTTTGGGAAGTATGGACATTTAACTATGCTGATTCTTTCCAGCCATAAGCATGGTATGTTCTTCCATTTGTTAATATCTTCTGCTATTCCTTTTTTTAGAATTTCATAATTTTCCTTCATCTCTTTTGTTATGTATATTCCTAGGTATTTCATTTTGTTTGAAACTATGATGAAGGGAGTTGTGTCCTTCCTTAATTGGCTTCTCATCTTGGCTGTTTTTGGTGTATACAAAGGCTACTGCCTTGTGGACACTGATTTTATATCCTGAGACATTACCGTATTTTTTGATAACTTCCAGGAGTCTTGTGGTTGAGTCTTTGGGGTATTCTAAGTATAAGATTATATCATCAGCAAAGAGGGAGAGTTTGACCTCCTCTGCCCCCATTTGGATGTCTTTTATTTCCTTCTCTTGCTGGATTATATTGGCTAGAAGTTCCAGCACTATGTTCAATAGTAGTGGCGAGAGAGGACAACTTGGTCTGGTTCCAGTTCTAAGTGGAAAAGCTTTCAGTTTTACTCCATTCAGTAAAATATTAGCTGTGGTTTGTCATAGGTAGCTTCAATCAGTTTAAGAAACGTGTCACCTATGCCTATACTCTAATTAGAAAAGGATGCTGCATTTTATCAAATGCTTTTTCTGCATCTATTGAGAGGATCATATGGTCTTTGTTTTTGCTTCTGTTAATACAGTGGATAACGTTTATGGACTTGCATATGTTAAACCAGCCTTTCATCCCTGGGATGAAACCTACTTGATCACGATGTATGACTTTTTTGATGATGAATTGTAATCTATTGGCTAGGATTTTGTTGAGAATTTTGCATCTATATTCATTAGTGAAATTGGTCTGATGTTCTCCTTTTTAGTTGGGTCTTTTCCTGGTTTTGGTTTCAGAGTAATGTTTGCCTCATAGAACATCTTAGGGAAGATTCTTTCCTCCTCAATTTCTCAGAATAATTTCTGCAGTACGGGAATAAGCATTTCTTTGAAGGTTTGATAGAAATCTGGTGTGAAGCGATCTGGACCAGGACATTTTTTTGTTGGGAGGCTTTTTAGCTACCTTTGTCTATTGGTGTTGTTTACCTGAGGCTGAATAATTTATAAAGAAAAAAGATTTATTTGGCTCACAATTTGGTGGTTAGATTAGGCATTTGGTGAAAGCCTCCGGCTGCTTCCACTCAAAGTGGAAGGAGAAGGGGAGCCTGTGGGTGCAAAGGTCACATGGGGGGAGTGGAAGCAAGAGGGTGGGGAGATGCCAGCTCTTCTTAACAACCACCTCTCATGGGAACTCACAGTGGGACAATTCACTGGTTACAGTGGGGATGGCACCAAGTCATTCATGAGGGACCCCCCACCCATGACCCAAGTAACTCCTATTAGACCCCATCTCCAACATTGGGGATCAAATTTCAACATGGGATTTGGAGGGGCAAACACTCAGATTACAGCAGTGGCTGTAACATTTTGGGTTCCTCTCAGCAATTACTATGAGAGTTCTTGATGTTCTGAGACCTTGCCAACAATTAATACTGTCAGTTTTCAGATTTTAATCATTCTGATAGGCAGGTAGTAATACCTCATCATTGTTTTAATTTGAATTTCTCTAATGACACATGTTGTTGAGCATTTTTCACATGCTTAATTGCCATCTGTCATACCTTATCTGTAGAGGTGTCTGCTCAGATATTTTGCTCATTTCTATAATTAAGATTTTTTGTTTTCTTCTATTTATTTGGGACAAGTTCTTTATCTGATATGTATTTTTCAAATACTTTCATTCTTCTGACAGTGTCTTTCACAGAGCAGGAACTTTATAAAGTTTGACTTATCATGCTTTTTCTTTTTATAGATCATGCTTCTGATGTTATGTCTAAACACTCTTCAAGCTCAAGGGCATATTGCTTTTCTCCTGTGTTCTTGTAGAAGTTTTACAATTTACTTTAAGGTTATGGTCCATTTTGAGTCAATCTTTGTAAAAAGTGTGTCTCTGTGTAGATTTTGGCCTGTTTTTGCATTAGAGCATCCAATTTTTCCAACACCAATACCATTGTTGAAAATTCTATTCTTTCTCCATCAAATTGCCTTTGTGAATTTGTCAAAACTCAGTTTGACTATATTTGTCTTAACATAATTTCAACATGGTCATGAAATCTATAATGATAATATTTTAATAACACAAAGCTAAAAGGTATAAATGAACTCTACTAAATTTCAACATTCACTTTATGCTGTTTATTTTCAGTGATCCATTTTGTTACTACCATGACCTGCCTCCTGCCTCCTTCTTTACGCTCCCCTCTTCATGTTCACTCTCCAGCCTCCTGGCAGTCTTTCTGTTACTAAATCATACCAAAGTCACATGGGCCTGTGTACTTATCCACTTTCTTGTGGGAGGCTTTCAATTTAATTTGCTTTTATGAGCCTAAACGAACCCCTACAGCTCACAATCTTTCCTTTCCTCTTAATAAATTTTAATTGTTAAGAAAGTTATGCCAGATATGAAAGTTTCTTTCCTCCAGATACATTATTCATATTGCAACAGAGGAAGAAAACATGTAAAGTTTATAACATTCTTGTGAGAAGTCCCTTCTAAATCAGAAATGATGCTGCCTTACTGTTTAATATTTCTATTTGGGAAACAGAAATAGGCCTGATCCTTAAGGCCTCAAATAAGGGGAGGGAAAGTCACACACAATCTATTGCTTCCACTTCAGGTGTGATCTCATTCAGATATCCCCTGCCCTACCCCTGATATGCTCCCCTGAGCGTGCCCATGGAGTCCTTTTCCAAGGGATGGACTTCAGCCTGAAGTCCAAGACTAAGCAGTCATTTGGTGGAACCCACCCCCAGTTAGAGAGTTAAAGACAACCTGAATAGTATCTGAATATTATCCTATGTAGGGACAATATTCCACAAATCTTTTGATGGGTTTCTGTCTCCTGGCATCTGTGAACTTCCATCTCATTATGCCAAAAAGAAGAAAGTTTATTTTTAGCCTAGAAAATGGTCTGGTTTAGGTCAATTCTAAGACATCTCCACTTGGAAGGTTTTCCCCAGGCTGATTCCTTCTCCTCATTCACATATTATTTGAAATATTACCTCCTCACCTGACCACCTTATTTTAAAACTACGTCTTCAACTAGTCATTATGTTTCATTTCTTTTATAGATAGGTCTTAACAGTTTCAGAAATTATTGTGTTTGTTTTCTGACTTTCAAACTCCTCCTCCACCCTCCCTCTTTGGAATATCAGGAACCTTGGCTGTTTTCATCATCCCTGGGACCTGAAACATAGCATTTCCTTAAAGAAAAATTTTTAATTATCAAATAACAGAACAAATAAATAAATGAGTGAATGATGTTAGATTATAAATCATGCATAGAATAATTAGGCATTTAAATGTATTAATGGGAAAAATGTGATGTTAAACTATAAATCATCCCAGAATAATTAGGCATTTAAATGTATTAATGGGAAAAATATATCAACGAGAATGCATATATCAACGAGAATGCAGAGGAAATGAAGTTTGAAGATTCTTCCCAGATGGCATTTGTAAGACAATGTTCACTTTCCTTTCTATAATGAAAAACTAAAATCCTTACCTAATTCATGCATCTGAATATTTCAGGCATGTCCTCCAGAAGCCATACTTGTCCAGTGGTCAAAATGGTCCCCAATCTTTGTGCTGTGATAAAGTCAACATGCAATTCTAAAGTACATACAAAATATTAAACAACCTTTTAGTCACCTAACAAAAGATTACATCTAAGAATAGGATAACAGGAATACACTGATAGATCCAAGTCATGTCTTGGCTGGTGGGAACAGCAGAGAGCCAATATTCTAAGCTTCTCATTTTAAACAGGAGAAAATGAGCCCAAGGTATGCAGATATTTATGGGCACCTGTGGGAACTGCTGAGTACTATGGATGGGTGGAAATCCAAAAATAATTTATTTACTTTGTACCAAAGTAACCAGTAATTTCAGTAGTCAAGTAAAGTGTCACTTGTTTTGCTAGATTTCCGAATCAAGCTGAGTAGGTAGGAAAAGGTTCCAGATACTCATCATTTTCTATCATAGTAAGTTCTTCGATTATTTCAAATCAGAAAGTGCACCAGCAGAGATAGCTGGACGGTCTCATCACTCGCATCTCATTAGTTGAGTGATTTCAATCAAACAATTAAAGATGTACAGATTACTTCTTGAATAAATTCTTATTTCTTGGCTTTAGTGCAAGAGAGAATACTATTTTAATAAACTCAGTTTCTGAGAATATTCTGTGTCTTTCCTTTTGCTTTTTTAGTAGGATATTGACATGATGGTGCTGTTAATTCTATTTTAGAGACATCTTTTTATTAGAATAGAGTAAGGACCCAATATTCCTAGATTTAGGCAATTGTGTCCAGGAAAAGTATGACAATCACACATAATTAATGAGCTGCAAAAATATGATATCTTCTAAATTGTTTTCAGAATATGTCATTCCTGCAGTGTGAATAAACCCAGACATAATGAAGTGATCCTAATGAATCAGAAACCCTTCTCTCGTCACTCAAATATCCATTCCTTCTTTACAGCAGCTTCTGGTTTGATTTAATACATTATTGTTGAAGACAGGGCCCATTAAACAGCCATAGAAAAGTGAGAACGTGTTCCTTTTAGGTTTTTATACCCTTAAAATGATATTCAGATGATTTTAATTACCACAAAAGCATTGAGATGTTAATATACTTTATAAAAGGGAGGGATACCATTTCATCCATGCTTTTCTGCAGTGAATTTCAACTCCAAGAAAATTATTTCTTTTGATTCACTCTGATAGCATGTAATAAAAGAACAATAAAACATATGGCTCAATTACCACTGCTTCTCATCAAGCATGAATTAATGAATATCAAATTATTATTAATTGTTTTTTCTGGCTCTCTCTCCAAAGGACAACAATTATACATTGCTGTATTTTGATAAGCATTTTGCGTTTAACACTTTATGAACCAATCTCTAACAGGAACAGATGCATGAAATTATTATAAAGGAGAATAATTCTTTGAATTTATCAACATTCAGAGTACACATGACTATTTTAATCTCTCTAGTTCATATCAGTTTTTCACAACTGCCTTAAAAGTTCTCTAAAATTCCACCCCCACCTCAATGTTCCATAAGCCCCTTTCTATAAAAAGTTGCTTATAAAATATGCATATAAAATGGTTTATAAATTCAATTTCTCAATGTTAATAATACTAATTCCTCACATGATTACCAAATCTTCAATTGCTTCAGAAAAAGTTCTTTAAAAGCTATCACTTGAGCAATTAAAAAATAAGGTAATCAGCATAGCAGAGAAAATAATAAATTGCGATCATTGTAACTGACAGAATCAGTATTAGTGACTATTAAAAGACACACCACAAAAAAATCCTGCATAACTGATAGTTTATTTTTATAAGCCTTTTGTAAATATAAAGTGCTATGTAATAGGCACATATGCAACATACTAAAGAACTTGTTAAAGAACGCGTCTCTGTAATCCATAACCATCACGTCTCATAGATTACATATACCCAGATTTTGAAATGCATGCAAAGAAAGTTTACAAATTATAACATGTAACCTACACATGTCATATGATTTTGTTTATTACCCATACATCCGTTTCTTTCTATTTTTAAAGTATAATTTCTAAACCCTTTGTGTGTGATTAAACCTAAGGACAATACTAAGGTTAAATTGTTTATATTCCTAGCTAGCTCATTATTTAACAAACACATATACAGATATTTCTAAAAAGCAAACTAAAACTTGCTTTAGGATCAGAGAATTTGAGGAGCAAAAGGGAATCTTAGAAATCATTTTGTTCAATGTCCTTCATGCTGCAAGTAATGGCACAGAGATCTGGAAAGCTTAAATGATTTTCTGAGGCCTACATAACTTTTTATATTAACATCTTTCTGGCAAACCTTATAAGAAAATTTCTATTAGCATTTCTTTTGCAGAAGTGTAATCTTGTTTCCTTAACAGTTTGTCAGGATGTCAAGAAGGTCTGTGAATCCAAACTCTTGGGGAAATAAATGTGAAAAAATTAGAAACTTTGTTATATGGAGATCATGACATGAGACATTGTATGGAGCAGGTATGAACCTGGCTTGGGTGACAATGCTCACTGCCTATCAGAAGCATCACTCCTTTGGTACTAGTAACTAGAACCATTGGAACTTTTCATAGCTAAATCTAGCCAGATACCAGATGGTTCTTTTTATGTGTACCACATTATAGAAGGCAATTAGATTATTTATGCAGTAGCAGAATTAATTTTATGCAAGTCGATCTTCAATGAAAAACCTATTCTAGATTATATTCTTAAAACTTTTAACCGATTTTTCAATGAATGCTTTTCTTCTTGATTTCCATGTGCCAGAGTTATTGAATCCACTTTGCTGAAAAATTTGAAGAAAATAACAGTTAGATATGCAAATTCAGTACAAAAACAAGCCAATCACTAAAATTTACAAAGCAATTATTCACCCAGGGGTTAGTGGTGGATTAAAGATTCCATTTATTCTTCTCGTCCAGAAATCACCACTGTGGCTGCTGGCTATACTGTATATGTGAAGTACTAGATGCCTGGTATGTACCCTTATGCCAAAGAGTTATATCTTGACAACTTATAAGTACTATAAAAAAATGCAATGCCTGTGAGTGCACATCAGCAGGGAGGAGGACGCAAAGACTTCTGGGTCTTTTAATAACAACATCTCCTAAGCCATGTCAAGGACTTCTATGAGACTGAAAGCTTTAGAGCTACCCCCATGTACCTCAAGACCCATTATACAGTAGTCGAGCATGATAAGACTGCTAAATGAGAAGGAAAAGTGACTGTGAGAACTCTCTGGAGAAAGCAGAAAATAGAAGGCAAAGTATGAATATAATTAGGTTTATTCTTGTAATTGATTCTGCAGCCTGATGGAACGTGGGTTTCTGAATATTTTTCAGAGCATTTTCCAGATATAGTCTCCCAGTTGCTTATTAATATCACATTATTTGTCATTAAATTCCATACTTTGGATCCCATGTAGGAATCCCAAATGTTTCTCTTTCATTCACTACTAGAAGACATCAGGAAAAAAATATCTTTCACAGAGTTCTGTTGACTGTTTTTTCAATATCATTTTTGCTATTCTATTTATTATTGTTCTACAAATAAAATACTGACACTGGCTTTTAAAAACCAACCAATCTTTGTAGGACTTCATTTTGCTAATTTACAGTGTACTGTGTACTCTTACAATTTTTAAGCCTTTCATGCTTTGTTTATAGAAAATGTTAGTTAAAAACACAGGTCCCCAATGCTTTTTTTCTCACACTATTTATGCTAATTAAGAGTCCAAGTTATAGTAACACTGGTCTTACACTGGTAAAAAATACTTAGATGCTATATTTATATAAAAATAACTCCAAATTTTCCACTTAAGAGTAAAATTAAAAGGCATTTAGTGTATTAACCAAATTAGGAAAAAATTATAGTATAGAATATAGTATCCAATTGCAAGTATAAAAGCTCATTTATAGATATGAACTTAATTTTAAATAATTATTTAAGCAGAGATCTATTTTTGTTCCAAAAAAATAAAAAAATATTATAAATAAACGACTTCTTTGCTTAGTTGTATCTATGTCTAGTCTGATACCAAAAGACACTATAAAAATTGACTGACCTTTATACCACATAGCAAAATACTTCCATAGTATAAATATCTGCCACTGATATTTAACTAAATATAATTAATAAAATATTTTACTTTATTGAAAGACACAATTTTCATCAATGCCAAGTGCTTATTAACATTAACAAAAGTGACAGTCCTTGTAGAGCACAACACTTACCCATCACTTTAGAGTAGCAAGGTTCACAGTGTATTGTGTGCCTGTAGATCCAAATACTGTCACCTGCTTTTAGATTTTCCAAAGGCTGCTTACATATTTCACACTAATGAGAAAAACACAGATGTGAAGTTTACATTGTAAATTAAATCTCTATTCTTAGAAAAAAAAGGATAGTCTTTTCAATTCATTCAGGACCATCCGCCATAGTCACACTCAGAAGGAGCCTCAAGGGGAAATCACAGAGAAATTGAGAAAGTATTTGTCTATAATCCATGTGCCAAACTTTTCAAACAGATTCTCATCATCTCTCTACCATGAAGGTACACTTCAGGGCATACATACCACTTAAGTTTTCTACTAAACTTACCTTAGAGTAAATATAAACTTGTAAAAGTTGGTTATGTCAGAAACAAGATCGCTACTCAATATTCTTGAAAAAACCCACGAAGCTGCATTTCTTGTTTGCCTACATAAGGGAGAGCCATGCTGCCCAGGCACGGCCTCACTGAGTGAAATAAACTGCTGGCCCTATACGGTTTGGAGGGAAAATTTGTTTTAAGCTATGTTGGTGGCAGAGTCAGGAAAGGGTTGACCTCTGCTTTGTTCTTTCCTGCCCACTGCTGATATTCTTATTCCTAGCAAGAGGTTCTCGCTGGCTGGTTGACTTTTAGAAACAAGTTCACTGAAGCAAATTGTCATTGATCAGTTGCATGTATTTAATGAGGTTCAGATAGTTCTCTATAAACATGGCTATAGGCCAGGTGTGGTGGCTTATGCCCATAATCCTAATACTCTGGGAGGCTGAGGAAGGGGGATCACCTGAGCTCAGGAGTTGGAGACCAGCCTGAGCAAGAGTGAGACTCCATCTCTACTAAAAATAGAATAAACTAGAGGATTCCTTGAACCCAGAAGTTGTACAGCATCACAGCAAGCTAGCCTGTGAAACTCTGTCTAAATAAATAAATATGGCTATAGATTAATAATTAGTTTTTTTCTAAAAGTGTGGGAATGTTTTTATTCTCAATCACGTTTGATTGACCTTATATTGAAAATAGGAATGAAATATTTAAAATACAATAAATGAAAATTACTTCAATTTACCAAAAGTGATAATCAGGTGAATTTTCTCATTTTAGATTTTCTATACAATAATTTTAAGCAAAAAGCTTCATAGTAACTTTAGTTGAACTGGATATATTTCAGAACTAAAAGAAAGTAATTTTCTAGGCTCATCATTAAATAATTATACAAACTTCATATTATATTTATATAGAATTCTATATAGTATGACTAAAATTTGGATTTTTTTTCTCAAAGTGAGCTGCTACTCATGCACTTTGGATTACTACTTGTCACTGTTTGAAGGTGACCAGAAGAGAAGCCATCAGTTGACAAAGTACTATATTTATTTGGCTGAATTAGATACTCTGCACCAACCATAGAATATCGGCACCAGAAAGAACCCATAGATTTGGGGAAATGGTTCCCAACTAGCTGCATGGGTGACCTATCAAAGGAGCTTTTAAATATACCTATGCCCACTAATCATTTCTAAGATTCATGATTTATTTGGGGTGAGTCCCAAGAATTCCATTTTTTCCTAATCTCCCCAGATGATTATGACATGCAGCCAGGGTTGATATCCACTAGTCTATTTATCTATTTCATTTTAAAGATAAAGAAACTGAACTGAAGGTTATTTAGGTGATTGTCTAGTCACACAGACACCATTTCTGGCAGAGGCAGAACTCAAACTCAGGTCCTTAGATTCCCAGCTCAGTTCTTACGTAGTTACACCAAAAACTATGATTGACCTGCCCAATGTTATTATGAGAATGAAAGGAAATAGCCTATGAATGAACAGATTGCAAGGCTCAACTAATAGAAGCCTTTTTACTATTTATTAAGCCACAATTAATTACAATTAATCATGCTCTCAAAAGCAAGCTGTGTTTTAACCATTGTTAAACCCATCCATCTTAATTTCATGTTGTCAAAATTGCCAGCTTTATTCCTGACAATTTATTTTCTTTTTTACATTTCATCAGATATTTTTCATAATACATGATTTATTAAAATGTTGTAAAAAATTTTATAAAAAGAACAAGTGTTCCTTTTTTCACATATTCAAATCTCTAGGGCAAGAGTGAATAAATGTGTCAGTAATCAACTCCAAGCCTAAAGCCAAGATAGTAATTACAAACCTTTGAGGTTTAGGCTGCAGAACTCTGGGAAATATTTAAGTGGTGAATTATTAATATGGAAGAAAATGTTTCTGAAAGCTTTAACTTCATCTATTTCATTAAATAATTATTTTTATTCCAGTCATTATGCAATTTTATCTTTCGTTAAGTGAAATAAACATATCCTTACCTTAAAGCAAGTAGAATGGCAGCAAATTTGTAATTCATCTAAAATCATTTTAGTTTCTACACCCAAGGGTTTTCGACAATAAGTGCACATATCTCTTTCAATGACAGACCTATAGAGACATAAGCAATTAAAAATAAATTTGTCATCATATAAAAGACTGATGTATTCCCTATGAAGTCGTGGGGAAATGATATGTTAACTTTGATGCTCATCGGGAAATTGCACAAAAATTGAGCAAGGCTTGGGATTTACTTATTCTAGTAATAGAATTGATTTGTCTGGTTACCTCAAAATGATGATAAAGACTTAACAAGAGTCAAAGCTCAAATTATTAATTCGTTAGGAATCAAGAGTGTATCTGGACAGGACAAAGATGTTCAGTTTTCTAGCTGAACCTGGTCATAAGGACCCCTTGAAGCTAGAAGAGGATTTTGAATTACTAATTTACATGCATCATTTTACAGATTACAGGGAAAAATGGTGGGGCAGATTAATATAAATTTTTAACAAAAAACAGTCAATAGGTCAAAAATAGAAATCCATTCAAGATTTATGATCCATCACTCACGAAGGATGGATCTGTGGGGCCTGGGACTGTAGGGTCCAGAGTCACCCAAACACTCCCCTTGGTATCACCGAATCTCAGAATACAGGAATATATATATAATGACAAAATTTATTCTCTCCAGCAAGATATAACCCCACCACAAAGATGATGAGTAAAATAGAGTTGTGTTCTTTATTTTAGAAAAATAATGTTCAATAGTAAATGATTCCTGGTTGTGATCAACAGAGTCCAAAGCACCTTGGGCCACACCAGAGCCTTAAGCAAGGATTCTTTTCATTTTAGAGGCTCAGGACTGTCTTAAATGATACCTTTCAATGTCAACTAGTTTTGGGGCATTAGCATGCAGGTCTGAAATTTCCAGGGTAGGATACATGACGGAATTGTGAAATAAAAATAGCAAACACTTACACAGTGCTTACTATGTGCAGTCCATTTTCCTACACACTTACTTTACTTATACGAACTCATTTATTCTTCACAACATTCCCAAGAAGATGGTATTATTATTTTTTATTGTCATTTTATAAAAAAGGAAACTGAGGCCCAGAAGATAAGTAACTTGCCAGTGTCATAAAACCAGTGTGTGGGAGAGCCATAATACAAATGTCTGATATTCTGCTAATATTTCTCTCTATAGCAGGAGCTGGAAATACGACTCATTGAGGGTAAAGACATGTCTTATTTTTGTGTGTAGCTTCAGCTTCTAGAACTACCTGGCACCTAACATAAAATATTTTTTGAAAACCTGAACTTATGTCTCATTCACTAAGGGAAATATGGGTTGCAATGCTAATTATTTACTTCCATTTGCTCCACTAGAAATCTACAACCTACACTCTTAGGAATGTCATTTAGGTGCTCCATTGACAATTCAGTGGTAAAAAGATTATTGATAGCAAAAGCCTGGAATGGGGCCAGTTTGCCAGCTCTTAATCAATACTCATCATAACTCTACTCCTGGGAATGGAGCCTGGCCAGAGTGGGTGGTAGCAGCAAAACCACACGGCAGCTGTTTGTAAGGTGAGGTGTTTGTAAGGCTTCAAGACAACAGTGAAGAGGGAGGGCTGAGGGCACAGACCAGTGATGTGGTGAAGCCCAAATGCTGATAATGAGGCAGGACTGGGGACTCCTGGGAACCCAGACCAACAGAGAGGCTGGCTTGGGAGACAGCTGGAAGGCACGAAGAGGTCTTTTGGAATAATGTGCATCAAAATTAGAAAGCAGCAACAGCCAGGAATTCAAGGAAAAAATTCCCAGATGCAGAGGTTTTCATTAGTGAGCTGTACTTGGCTCCATCCGTGCACAGGCAGAGCAAGCAGTACCAGCACAGCCATCACCAAGTGCAAAGCGCAGCACAAAATCTGTGTCTATGTGTGTACATGTACACACATATGTGTATGGATATATTTATGTATGGAAATAAAGACACTCACCTATCTGAAGTTGAATAAACAGTTTGTATGTATTTTCCAGAGATATTCTCCTGATATCCATCCCTTGGTGATTTACTAGAAACAAACAAACACGGACATGTGAGAATCAGGCTGTTTTCCTATATGAAAGTTAGGAAATAACACACTGACTCATGCAGCCTTGTTTTTATTATTCTTTGTTACAGGCCAGAATAATGTGCTAGGACCTTTAATTCTTCTGTCTGTAGAAGTGTTGATACCCAAGACACCTTCAGGTTGACACATCAAGCAAAGTCAGTAGAGACTAGGGTAAGGAGCACAGGAACAAGTGTGAGCAGGAAAAGAAGTCGATTTTTCCTAAAATTTGTGTTTGCGCTTCAGTTACTTGAGGAAAGCAAGCTGTGTCAGGGCAGCACAGAGGCAGGGAAAATGCAGAGCACAAGACGGTGAGCACCTATGCGCCATGCCCCCCAGGGAGGAACAGACACTCTGAACTTGTAGAGAAAGTTCTAGAATTTTTATTTTCACTTGAAAACATCCAAGAAAGAAAAAATTAGAATGAAAACAAGTGATATGTTTTTAAAAGTCCTCTCTTTCCCCTTCTGTGGATTGTGTCAGCTTTTATAAGTCACTCTTTCTTGGGGATAAGGGAAACCTATAATGCACTAACCAGCTGGCTGCTCATAATCCCTTCCCAAGGACTTATGCTACCTGGGAGTCCACAGCACAAAAGCCAGTTATGTGGTCGCGATACAGATGTTTCTTTTATTTCGTACAGAGAGTGATAATTCTGTGGCCCTCACTTGGGATTTTTTAATAAGAAACTTCTCTCTCCCTCCAAAGTGCCTGTAGGTAGACTGCGGTCAGAACCAAAATCTGCTTCATGGAACACATTTCCCCACAATGCTACATAAGGGTTTGACACACTGATGCTTGATGCATACAGCATTACTCTCCTTTTATTAGTAAAGAAACTGATACTTGAAGAAGAACTTTGCCAAAGCTGAGTGGTCACAAAATGACAGACAACGATTCAACCCCAAATTTGACTCTAGGGGCGTTCTCAAACTACGGCCCACAGGACACATGCAGCCCACCTAGGACATTTATCCAGCCTGCCGGGTGTTTTTGCCACTGCTGCCTGTCCTGCTTAGCAGCTGACTCATCCCGGGGCTCACAGCCTGGCCCTCCAATGGTCTGAGGGACAGTGAACTGGCCCCCTGTTTAAAAAGTTTGAGGACCCCTGGACTACTGACTGTACCACCCTGCCTGTCAATGTAAATTTTAGGAGAATTAGGGATGCTCCAGGTACACCACCATATTTGTTAGGTTAAGGTATGGGAGGCAATCAATCTTTCCAGAATATTCTGGCCTGCAAACTATTGGCCTAATGTGCCACAATATTAATATTACCTTTTATAGCAATGGGCTGAAACTTGAAAGCATACCTGGAACATGTGAAGAATTTGTTAAAACACAGATTACTAGGCCCCACTTGCAGAGTTTCTGATTTAGCAGGTCTGGAGTGAGGGCAAAGAATTGTCATCTCTAATAAGGTCCCAGGCAACACTGCTACTGACCCAGAGACCAAACTCTGAGACTTACTGTTCTGTATGTGTACACGATACACGTAACACATATATACATGGTATGCAGTTTTTAAAAATAAACTATATTAATTATAGTTAAATAAGTCAATTATGTTTTAGTCTTGGCATATCCCTAAAACAAGTTATTCTTGTTTGATAGTAATGACATTCTTCTATTCATCTATTTAATAAACCAAAAATTCTAGAGTATTATGTTTAATAGATTACTCTTAATACTTTACTAAAATAATCATTATTTCTTTAAAAATCTATGATACAGGTTGGCTTTAGTTCCCAGGAGACCTTTCTTTAAAAAGTTAAGATTATCTGTGGCTCAAAGGAGTAGGGCGCCAGCCCCATATACCGGAGGTGGTGGGTTCAAACCCAGCCCCGCCAAAAACTGCAAAAAAAAAAAAAAAAAGCTAAGTGTATCGATATGATATCCCATAGAGCTAACAATATGTAAGAGGGATATTATCTAAATACATAATAAATGTCTATTTTTAAATTCTATTTGCCAATATTTGGCATCTATCTTCATCACTATAATATTATTTTGATACAACTTATCTATTAAGAAACTGAACAATTTCTTTCAGAGTTTAACTACTTGGTATTTTAAAATTTATTTTGAATTTTATCTTTTAGTTTAATTAAAAGACAGCAGCAATCACTGACTCTAACACACCAGAGTGGAAAGTGGTTTAAAGAGAAAAATTAGTCTTGAGCTTGCATATAAATTATTCAAGGGCTGGAGAAACTTTCCTTTTCAGCAGACTGCTCGCCTCCTGACATGCACTGACTTTCCTGGAGGCCCCTCCAGGTCTTCTGCCTGCCACACAGAAGCCTTCTTGGAGATGCTGCTGTCAGGCCACTTTGGAATGGGCTCTAATTAACAATGGGTCGCACGCGTCTGCATTTGTGTGCTCTGCCTTTCTATTACCCTACACTTAGGCCAATTCTTGTATTTATACTCCTCGAAAACCAAACATATTTTGAATCCCTGACCTTAGTTGACATTTTCCTCAACATCCATCACTCCAAGCAGCATATTTCGTAGGACATGAACTCTCTGTAATTTGGGTCAGGATGTATCTACATGGAGTTACACCCCTCATTTCAGACTGAAGGTGAACTACAGTGGATGGACCCAGTTAATTACACTGGGACTCCTAATTAGTATGGGATAGTCGTATAATTTTACAAAGCTTATTACAACCAGTTATATATGTTTATGTGAGAACTTTTCAACAGCAATCTTATTATGTACATGTCATGTTACAATGCGATTAAGTCCATCCAATGACTATATTGGATAATATCCAAAACATCATAAAAATTGTATACCTGGAACTCAATATACCCTTAAATAGTCTTCTATCTGAAATAAGTAGATCCTAATGGACCTAAATATTAATAGAATGTTTTGTTAAACACAAATCATTTTAAAATTACAAAATAAAACAAAATACATGGAATAAATTTCCAATACCTATTCTCTACATACGTCCTTGTATACACAACAGTATCCTGTGGTCCTGCATGCTTGGTTCCAACACTGGAGCTGCAATACAAACCATTTTATTCCATGTTTAAAGTTATTGACAAGGACAATAAAAGCAAAAAGTCTATCTTCCAATTCAATGCAAACACTAACATTTGTCCATTCCTTTTAAACTATAATTGTTGAAATATATATCGTAAAGTGGCATTAATCCACTTGTGTAATTTCTTTCTGTCTCTTAGTTTATTCTTAACTTCCATTGTCTTGGCCACCTTCCTATTTTTATGAAAATTAGTCACTCAGTAAATCTGCTATACAGCGTGAAGATTATTCTGAATATTTGTGTAATATGTTATAATCTCTGTCACTCTGATATCTCATTTATATTTTCAAACCATAACTTTCCCTACAAACTTCAAACAAAAAGTGGGCCTTAATTAGGAATCATGATACCATCTGATTTAACGAAACCTTTAGATCTACCTAAGGAATGTCATATCGATGTCACAATTGTGCTTTTTAAAATTGTAGACTTTTTAAGAAAAAATTATATTTTATACTTTGCTTTATAGTCACAGTAATGACCAAGCTGCTAACTCAACACTTCTGTATAAGGCTGTTTACATATAGCCTGAGATAAACTTAGAAATGTTTGCATTCATAGGAGGGGACAGGGGATATATTTTTTAAAAAACAGGAAGAATAGTTCTGTCATTTGTTTTGTAATTGACTACAGTACCTGAGATTGTCCCTGGCTTCATAGGAATAGGCAGAGGGCCTCGGGGACTGATTGTGGAGAGCACTGGTGAGTCCATTGACTTGGCCATCTAGCCTGAGAAAACCAACACAAGTATTTGACCCTTAAAATCAAGGCAACTTAGAAGTTTTTTTGTTTCATTAAAATTCTTCTCAATTAACAATATTTTACATATAGTGAACCTGCTTATGTTTGCCTGGCTTTTGCACAGATAACACAAATAGAACCCATGTACTATTTTACTTCTACCACAGAAACTACTGTCTTACATTTAAGAATAATCAATGTCTGCCATATTGTCTGACATTGCCATCTTTATCAAGGACAGAAATACCATCTGAAATCAGTTCCTATAACATTTTCATACCAGCAAGGTCATTTTATAAGGCCTCTCATGTAAAATGTAACTGAGAGTTTATTACTCTAATGAAAATGATCCAGAGGTTACTTTGAGAAATTCCAGTTTCCATTCTGTTTTTAATGGAAGGCAATTCTTTGAAGATTGCAGAACTCTGACCTAGATTTCTGATAATCTAAAAATGTCACTATGCTTAACAAAGTATAGGCATATTTGCCTTTTCCTAAGGAACAGAGGAAATTTCTCAATGCAAGAATAGTGACAATTTCAGCTCCTTTTCCTCCTTCCTGTTAGTTAACTCTAGCATGGGAGAGACATGAAAATCTAAAGAAGACTTTCCTTAACCAAGCTCTACCGTTCACAAACAGGCAGTTCTATCCATTTCCAGAGAGCTCTTAAAGAAGACGCAAACATTTGTTCACATACAATTGCTGGCATACGGAAAATCATCCTCTGGTTTTAAGGCAGATGTTTCAAAAAACATACAGCTGAGTTAAAATTATATTAATTCAAGAGAAGGCAAAATTAACATTATTAGAAGGTTTTCTAATGTGATTATTAGACTGTGTTATCCCAGCGATAATAAACCTAGCAAAAAATTGTTGAAAATATTCAAATCGTATAATATACAAAACAAAACTCAACTTTAACAAACAACTTCAAAGGAGAAAGGTTATCAATGAGTCCAAAATGCATCTGTATTGTTCCCAGCAATGTAAAATTAAAATCACCCATTTGTAAAATCCACAAACAAGAAAGGAAAACAATTTGCAAATACTACTGTTATGGACCGAACTGTGTTTCTTCAATGAAACAATGTTCATATGGTGAAGTCTTAAACCTCAGCGTGATTATATTTGGAGACAGGATCTATAAAGAGGTAATAAAAGTTAAGTGATGTCATGAGGGTAGGGTCTTAATCTGAATTTGGACCTGGTATTCTCATAGCAAGAGGAAGAAATACCACAGACCTCTCTTCTTTCATGCAAAGGAAAGGCTACCAGAGGACACGAGAGAAGGCAGCCATTCGCTAGCCAGGACAAGAGAAATCAGTTCTCACTGCATGGATCTTGGGACTTTCAACCTGCAGAACTGTTAGAAAATAAATTTCTGTTGTTTAACTCACTCAGTCTGTAGTATTTTATTATGGAAGCCCAAGAAGACTAATACAAATATTCCCTAGTTGTATTTATCATGTGATTAATGACCAGACCTTTATGAAAGATTAAATTTTTATAATTGTGAACAAAAACCAAATGCTAAATTTGGAATGTAGGACAACATACTCTTTAATGGATTTTGTACCTTATGTAGGTTTTTGAGGATGATATATTTTCCTTAAAAATAAGCCTTATTCTGGCACCCTGGGAGGCCAAGGTGGGTAGATCACATGAGCTCAGGAGTTCGAGACCAACCTGAACAAGAGCAAGTCCACATCTTTAAAAAGAGCCGGGTGTTGCAGTTGGTGCCTGTAGACCCAGATACCAGGGAGGCTGAGGCAAGAGAACTGCTTGAACCCAAGAGTTTGAAGTTTTTGTGAGCTATGATGCCACCACACTCTCCCCAGGGTGACAGAGTGAGACTCTGTCTCAAAAAATAGATAAATAAGCCTTATTCTGGAATAATGTTAAACGTTCTGAAAAACTGCAGAGATAGCACAGAGAGTCTGTGTAAACCTTCTCCCAGCTTCCCATATGGCTAATATTTTCCATAATCATAAAACTTTATCAAAAAGAAAGAATTCATATTTGTACAATATGATAAATTAAACTACAACTTCATGCATATTTCACTGGTTTTTCTATTGTTGTCTCTTCTTCCACATAATTGTTATGTCTCTTTTGTCTCCTAAAATCTATGATAGTTGCAAAGTCTTTATTTTTCATGAGATGGTAATAAATTTTACAAAGAAAATTCTATCTTAACAACAGTAAGTGGTAACACTTATTAATTATTATTATTTGCTGTTTACTATCATAGAAGTAGAGTTGGAGAGACAATATTTTGGCAACCAATAAAACAATCTACAGTGCTTTTTTTTTTTTTTTTGAGACAGAATCTCAAGCTGTCACCCTGGGTAGAATGCCATGGCATCATAGCTCACAGCAACCCCCAACTTTTGGGCTCAAGCAATCTTCTTGCCTTGGGTTTTCTATTTTTTTAGTAGAGACAGGGTCCAGGGTCTCACTTTTGCTTAGGATAGTCTTGAACATGAGCTCAAGCTATCCACCTGCCTCGGCCAGCCTCCCAGAGTGCTAGGATTTTAGGTGTGAGCCGCTGCATCCGGCCTGCTTTTTGAAATGTCATTGGGTCCTTCATCCTGATATGCTGATTTAATTGGTTTGTAATACAATTTAGGCATTGGAAACTTTTAAACCTCTCCAGTGAGTCTCACTTGCAGACAAGGTTAAGAACAACTGCCTTAGAAGTTGGTAATTCCAACATCTTACCCAAAAAAGAACTCATTCTCAAAGTGTAGTCCCTGGAATAGCTGATGATTCTGATGTATATAAAAGTTTGGAAACCAGTGCAATAGAGGTTTCCTCTGTGGAAGTATTTTTCTCAAATGCCTTGAATAATCCTTGTAATGAACTCAGGGCTTACAATGATTGTCATTGACAGCTGTATTGTTGGAAAGTTATTCTCCATTGAAACAAATTGTTAAACTATAACTTTCAATCAGTGGTCACAGTTTTGTTTCTTAATTAAACAATCACTCTACAAATACAAGTACAAACATTGTATTGAATCTTATAGAATTCCAAATGGAATTGTACTTGAGAAGATATTTCTTGCAGTGGAAAGTCACCTTGAAAATTTACCTGTCTGAAACCTTCTTGTACAGTGTGAGAATATAAAATGGCGTGGCTGCTTTGAAAAACAGTCTGGTAGTTCCTCAAATAGTTAAATATAGAATTACTATAAAATCCAGTGATTTGGCTCGGTGCCTGTGGCTCAAGTGGCTAAGGTGCCAGCCACATACACCTAAGGTGGCGGATTTGAATCCAGCCCAGGCCCACCAAACAATGATGGCTGCAACCAAAAAATAGCCAGGCGGTGCGGCGGGCGCCTGTGTTCCCAGCTACTTGGGACTCAGAGGCAGGAGACTCACTTGAGCCCAGGAGTTGGAGGTTGCTGTGAGCTGTGATACCACAGCACTCTGCCCAGGGGGGACAGCTTGAGGCTCTGTCTCAAAAAAAAAAAAAAAAAAATCCAGTGATTTCATTCATGGGGATCTATCTTCCCAAGAGATACAGAAACATGAACCATATTTTCATGCAAAAAGTGTATATAAATGTTCATAGCAGCATGTATTCATAATAGTGAATTACAGTCTAATACTGAAAACAATCCACATATCCATCAACAATGAATAGATAAAATTCCCTGGCTACTTTATGTGATTTTAAAAGTGTTACATGTCCTTGAAATCTGGGCAATGGTTCTATGAAGTTTATTTCACTCATAATAACTAACCATTTAGTTTAAGGAAAGACTCCATCATTTAGAATTCAAATAAAAACATTTAAAGTTATTCCTAATAAGTCAAATTAGAAAACCTATATTTGCCTGGGCATCTAATTATAATATAAAGTAAATATATTCATAAAGTGAATAAAGTCTCAGTTTAATTTATTTGTTATCAAACAGATTCAGAATGGAGAATAAAGAAGGCAGTAAAAGGAGAGAGAAAGAGAAAGATGGGCAGAGAAGCAGTCATGGAATAGCTGGGTTACTTCAAAGAAAAAGGGTTAATTTCCAAGAATTCCTGATGAAACTTCTTGTCAAGAATGAACAATTCAGACCTCTTGGAGGCCTGACCTTGCCACCATTTCTGCTCTTAAGTTTCCATGAAATTCCATTTCTACACTATCCTCTCCAATAAATGTCCATTTCATGAATAACCCCATCTAAAACTAAAGCACCTCTCACATCATATTAACTGGCAAGTTCCTTAAATATAATCATTTACTTAATAAATTTTTTACCTCAATAACTTGCAAATAATATTTGAATGAGGTTGATTAATTGTAAACTCAGTCCTACCAAAAGAGTAGACATGTTTTCAGGATAAGCAGATCATACTGAAAATTTATCCTCCCTCATTTTATCAAAGACATTCCTGGGATCACAAAAAAGAAAGAAGAAGATGATTTGAAGAATTAAGGAAACAGAAAGAGACTTCTACCTGTTAGATTCAAGAGCCTTTTTTACACATTATGGGGGGGAAAGTGAGTCACCACTTTTTTTTTAGCTTTTCCATTCTCTGAAGACAATATTAACAATATCATTTCTTTACATAAAATATTAACAGAAAAGGCAGCTGTACCTTAGGAAGGAAAAAATAGGAACTTACTATTTTTAATGTTCCCCCATATGTGGAGTAAGAATTACTAAATATGGAAAAGTTATTCTCTCCTAATTTAAACGATCCACAACAATGAAGTACAGCTTCTATCCTAACCTTCCTTGTAATGGCAAACACAGCACGATAGTTTTAAAACCATTACGCCTATGGTGTGAAGAAATTTTAAAATTAGGTCCTGTTTTCTGGCTGTGATTAATTTGTGAATTCTTTTAGCACTAGGTATCCAAGGAAGAGATTCTCAGAGTGCTTTATGCACTGTGGAAAACCTACCAAGCAACAGTAAATAAAAATAAATCTTCACAGTCCAAGTAAAGAGCTTTGAATTTCCATAATGCCTTCTACACGAAGCAGCAATACAGCAGGCGTTGAGTCAGAAATTCTAACAGAATTTTGTTAATTTTTTTCCATGTTAGCTTGTATGTATTAAGAAACCTGTACCATAATTTATTGTATTCAAATAGTATTTATATTTAAATACCATAATACAATTCAATTTCCCAGAAAATTTCCTAAGGTCACACAATTTATGCAGATGCATACAGAACTCATAGGAAATAAATTATAATAAATTTTACCTTCCATTCTTGTTTTCAAACACATGAGAATTTACTTCAATTAAATTGTCCAGGTCCTGGTCTCTGGTAAATAAATGCAGGAATGAATGAATGAATGATTTAGTTACACCTCAATGTTAGATCATAGATGCTCCATAAATAAGCAAATATGAAAATAATAAACTTAAAAATCAGTACATAATCTTAGATATAGTCACATGTAGCCTATGGGAGATTGAAAATCTGACATTGAGCTACTTAATTCATACAACTCACAGATCAAATATGAAAGTTGCTTTGGTGAAGCAACACCAAAAATGCATTACTAAGATCTGATCAAACTAAAAAGCTTCTGCATAGCCAAGAGTACAGTAAGTAAAGCAAACAGACAACCTTCAGAATGGGAGAAGATTTTTGCAGGTTATGTTTCTGAAAAAGGTCTGATAACTAGAATCTACAGAGAATTCAAACTAATCAATAAGAAAAGAACAAATAACCCCATTTCTATGTGGGCAAGAGACTTGAACAGAAGAAACTTCTCTGAAGAAGACCAGCACACAGCCTATAGACACATGAGAAAATGCTCATCATCCTCAGAGAAATGCAAATCAAAATCACTTTGAGATATCATCTAGCTCCAGTAAGATTAGCCCTCATAACAAAATCCCCAAAATACAGATGTTAGCGTGGGTGCAGAGAAAAGAGAACACTTCTACACTGCTGGTGGGAATGCAAGCTAATATGACCTTTTTGGAAAGAAGTTTGGAGAATACTCAAGGAATGAAAAGTAGACCTACAGTTTGATCCTGTAATTCCTCTACTAGGTATATACCCAGATGATCAAAAGTCATTTCACAACAAAGACATTTGCACCAGAATGTTTATTTCAGCCCAATTCATAATTGCCAAGACATGGAAACAGCCTAAGTACCCATCAATTCATGAATGGATTAACAAATTGTGGTATATGTACACCATAGAATACTATGCAGCCATAAACAAATGAAGACTTCACATCTTTTATGTTTACCTGGGTGGAGCTAGAACATATTCTTCTTAGTAAAATATCTCAAGAATGGGGAAAAAAAGTATCCAATGTACTCCATACTACTATGAAATCAATATATAATCACATACACATTCATACGAATGGTAAAACATAACTATCATCCAGAAAGTAGAAGGGAAGAGGAGAAAGATGGGAGGGAAGAGAGGTGGCAGGAGGAGGGAGGGTATTTTGAGGAACCTCACTTAAAGTGCATAATGCAATGGTACATTTCAAAACTATTAAAAAATTATAATTGTCTTACCACAAGGAATAAGTAACCGAGGTGATGGATGTGTTAATTAGTTTGATGTAAGCATTTCACACTGTACATCAAATCAGTACACTGAACCCCATAACTACATCAATGTACACAGTTATGATTTTAAAAAAGCAAATATGAAAGTATGGATTGTACTTTCATAAGAGAGAAATTAAAAAACTAACTCTTTGGAAGGTTTGGGAAATCTGGTCTGAAAAGAAACGACAGAGTTGTATTTGCATTGGGCTAAAATTTAATGAGTACTAACTCCATGCCACAATGTACTAACTGCGGATTTTCACATGGATTATCTCACTCAGATCTCCCAAATCCTGCGGGACAACATCTATAGCACAGAAAGGCTAAGTGAATTTTCCAAGGCCAATTAGTGAACTTATGAAAGATTCGAGATTTGAGGCTGTACTTGAAGACTTCGTTCAGGCTTTGGGGATTACAGAAACATAGGAAATGGACTCAAAATCTGAATAAGCAACTCATAATGTGCAGTATAAATGGAGTGATCAGATTCTTACATCTTGGGCTACAGTAACAATTTGAGGCTTTTTTGATATCAAAGGTCCTCTAGTATGTTATTTGGATATTAGTCATTAACATGTTAAGTAAACATCGATAATTCCCATTCCTTTTTGAGGAATTTATAAAAGCCCTTGTCAGTTTGGTAGGAGCATTGTTTCAGCATAACAACAATGAGGCCCGTCTTTCCCCTTACTTCTTTGGGTAAGTTACTCATCCTTTATAAGCTTCATTTTGTACAGGAGGATACCAAGATCCAAATTTTATAAGGTTGTGGTAACAATGAATAAACTAATGTGAATAAACACTTACTGCACAATGACCACAGTTGAACTTGATTTGAATAAGCATAAATAAATAATAGTTAACAGAAATGCAGTGATTCTGCAGTAGGTGCTATTGATTCCACAGTTTTGAGGGACTACTTTTTCACTTTAATCTTTGTCCTAAATTTTCACATCTTTGGAATTAACTCCAGTTCTTAACAATCTCACTTCTTATGGTCCTGAATGGTGGGCTTAAAATAAGTCATTATACATACGTGGGATCAGTAAAGGAACTCTCACTAACAAAATTAATATTAATAGGGATGCAAAATAGCATAAAATGTTCTCATATTTAGGTGGAGTAAAGATTTAATACTCTTTTATATAACATCCAATCCATCAATAACTGATAAAATATGCAAATTAGACATCATTCCACAGCCGCACTTAACCTCACATTTAAAATACTAGCTGCATACTTTTCAAAATGTAGAAATTAGGGTAAATTACTTTCTAATGTGACTTACAGTAGAACTATGCCAATTAGTGTATATAAAAAATACTACATTTCAGAAGCAGCTCAGAAATTTCAGATCATTTCATCCTGTGGTCTGAATGATGTAAAATTCAAAACTGAATTCCCCAACATAACTGCTAGAACCATGTAAGATGACCTCCCAGTTTGCATTTTGCAAATTTAGAAATGGTAGGGAGGACTTTGGATTTGTGTAACCTCTGATGGTCTTCAAGGAGGCAGGAGGCACTACTATCCTAATGACCTTGACAATTAAGTGATCCGCCCCATAATGTTTTAAAGAACAGTTTAATAAATACTTGGGGATAATGGCTGGCCATGGTGGTCTGTGCCTGCAGCTATTCAGGAAGCTGAGCTAGGAGAACCCCCTGAGCCCAGGAGTTTGAAGCCAGCCTGAGCAACATAGTAAAACCCTGTCTCTTAAAAATATATATACTTGGGGATAGTGGAATAAAAGTTAAAGGAGTATCATGCTATCCCATAATTCAGTTTCCTAAGAACATCAAACTGGGATGGTTGGCAGGGGTAAGTAGTGAAAGACCACCCGGAAATGTGAATCTCGGGCAAGTAAAATTTTGTCCCTTCAAGTGATTCTCCCTCCATGGTTAATGTTAGAGGAACTGAGTGTTATTTTTAAAGGAAGTTGGTGGCTTTCATTATAACTTGAGTAGGATCAAGTAATATTTGGGAAATTAAATTAATTTATATTCTCTTTTCTTCTTTGGCAAGATCCATTACTATCTTCCCTAGCTCTGGGAAAGATGTTAAATGAGCAGCAAGAAAAATGTATTATCCTAGACCCTGAATCTCTCAGGCAATCTACTCTAAGCACGTAGCGTGCACCATGACCACCAAAAATCAGCAAAGCCAGTTTCCCCTCCATCTGCGTCACTTACCCACAGCCTGCCTTCTTACCACTGAAAGCACATATTTCTTTTCTTTTTCACACAGCTCCCATTCCTGGCTTGGTTTAATTATTTTTGGAACTTGTTATGGGTTAAATTGAACACTCTCCAAAATTGATATGTTGAAGCCCTAATCCCTGATATCTCAGAGTGTGACCTTCTTTAGAGTTAGGGTCTTTACAGAGGTAACCAAGTTTCATGACTTTGCCAGAGGAAATTTGGACTCAGACAATATGAAGACATGCAGGAGGACAGCTGTCTACAAGCCAAGGAGAGAGGCCAGGAATAGATTCTCTCCTCCCAGCCTCAAAAGGACCCAGATGTCAGACTTCCCTCCTCCAGAGTTGTCTTTGTCTTTAAACCACCCAGTCTGTGGTACTTTTTAATACATCTCTAGAAAATGAATACAGAGCTTCATCTACCTTCACAATGTGATTACACTTAAATTTTAGCCTAAGGGTGGACATTGTCAATTCCACCACCACTGCTGTGTCTCTGCTTTGTCTACATCTCTCCCCCAAGCCCTTTTGGATCTTAGCTCTCTCAAGGGAGAACAAGAATAGGTGTGGAGAAGAAGCCAGAAGCTTACAAATCCAATAACCTCAGTGGACAACTCAAAATAGGAACCTACGCACGCCTTCTATGAAGCTTACTCCCAAAGTGGCACAATTAAAACAAATAAACCATGGTGTTTGTTTCCTAAAACTTTCTTATTTTATTATATAGTATCACACATCAAGTTTGGTAGAGTCGGTTGTGAGAGTTAAATCTGAATCATCTGTGCTATACACCAAAATATAAGGTTCCAGCTTATCAGTCTAAAATGTGTATTTACTTTGGTTATGCATTCTGGTTGCTGTCATCAGCTATTTTTGAAGATTCAATAAAAGAAGCTCAGACTTGTCATAGATTTTCCAAGTGAAAGGATATAAAAATAAATGTTTGTTCTTTCTTTAAGAACAAATCTATTGCATGATGCCTTTACACTGAGTCTGAAGATGAAGAAATACGATAGTTCTTTAGATTTTTGTGGAACCCCAACAAATGCTACAGGGTTGAACCAAGCCTTGATTCTAAACCCTTTCATGGCAGTTTCAGGGGAAGGAAAACCTCATAATTTGTACATTTATGAGCAGTTGAAATTACTTCCAAGAAAATCACCAACTCTCTATAGATAGAGAAAATTACTAGAGAGCAAATTGTTTCTAACCATTGCAATTGATAATGTTTTTAAATACATATTTTTAAATATTTGGAGGGAAATAGGCATTATGTATGGGGTAAAGGCATGAGATAATTTTTGAGTAGAGAATTTATTCATGATATAACAGTGTCGTTTATTTCCCACTGCCTCTTCAAGGAATCTCACACTCCTTTACAAAGCAAGTGAAGGAAAAATAGAGATTCTGGGGACCCGGCAATTATATCTCTTATTATACAACTTTTCCTAGGATAAGCTGTGCATAAGATAAAGTTATTAGTTGTCTTCTAACTATTCCTCTCTTATGTGGGCGTGGGGGGTTATTAATAGGTAGCAATATGTTTCTCTATATACAGCTAATTTAAATTGTTTTTGTAAAGTATTAACCACATGTACAAAATTAAGAGTCTCCGTATAAAAAAATTTACTGTGGTACTTCTTTTATGCCAAGAACTAAATCTTAGGCTTTAGGCTTTTGTTAAAAAGAAATATCTGTCTTTCTAAAAGGAACAGAATACAGTGAGATAACTGGTATAATTTCTTAACTTACCAACATAGCAAAATGGGCCTACTTTATATATTTTTATACATTTTTATAATTCTTCTCAATTAGGGAATCTATCTTATTTTCCTTTTTTTCTTTTTATTCTGGGTTAATGTGAGGGTACACAATGATTAGGTTACATTATTTGCATCTATAAGGTGAAGTCCAAGTTGTAGTTGAGTCTTTCACCCACAAAGAATGAAAATTGTACTATACAAATTAATAAGTCCATAGATATGTTGGACAATTTAGGTATTTAAATATAAGATGTGACCAAGAATTTCAGAGGCTCCTTTCACTATGGTTCACTGAATTTATATTATGAGCATAAGATAGTTACTGGCGGGCAGCGCCTATGGCTCAAAGGAGTAGGGTGCTGGCCCCATATGGCAGAGGTGGTGGGTTCAAACCCAGCTGTAGCAGCCAGTATAGCCTATGGCTAAGAGGAGTGAGATATAAGAAATACCTGTAATGGAACACCTTGGTAAACAGGGCATGGAGAGAGATTTGGTTCTAACAAGCATGAGTGAGCTCGCGAGATGAGAGCATTGGTGAATTGGCAGTGTCTACACCTGTGGTGATGAGAAGCACGAGCTCAGCCTTATATTAGGCTGAAGGAGCTGCTCGTCTGTAAGCATGCACATCCTATCACAGCCATGCTTACTCTCTGTCTCCTCTCCTGCCTGCAGAACGCCAGCACGGGGACTCTGCTGAAGATTACCAAGCTCTGCTAAAGACTAAGAGCTATCTGTTCTAAGAAGACCTTTAGTCTCTCTAAGATACTCTATCTCTCTCTCTCTCCATCTAAAGTAGATAGCCCTCAAGCACCTACAAGAAACTGTTCCTGAGCAAGGTAGCTTAGTGGTCCGCGTCCAGAACCTACCTGAGCTGCGCCCGAGACCTGGCCAGTCCTGGGCCCTGACAAGTGGTGTCAGAAACGGGATCGTGAACACCACTGACAAATGGTGCTTTGAGCAGGATTCAGTAAATGTGGACCGAGAGGGAAATAAGCTTTAGCAAAATAAGAAGAAAAATAGAAATACTTGGAGGGAAAAGAAATACCTAAGAAAGCGAACAGCAGGCCTTTTTCATTCGGTCTTTCCTCTTCTTTCCTACGTTTTCTCTTTCCAAATTCTAACTACTACTGTGGGAAAAAAAAGCAGGTAAAAGTCTTTAGCCTCTTCTGTGAAGTGGCTGGAGGGAAAAAAAAGGCAGAAAAAAGCCTGTAAACAAGAGGGAAAGAGAAAAGATCAAACTAGGAGATAACCTTTAGCAAACAAGCCTTTAGCCTCAGGGGTGAGAAAAGCCTAAAAACAGCAAAGAGAAAAGTTTGGGAATAGGTTGCAAGAGTTTATTAAGTTAGGGAAGAGAACTTCTAACTGCCTTCCCCTAATACCTTCACCCAATGCCAGCAGGAAGTAGCTTTTGAGAGACTGACGCAGGATTCCCTTTTTGGCAGTTAAGAGTTCTGCTTAAAAAGAAAAGAATTGAGGTAGATTGAGGCTGGTGAAGAAATAGTGGAAGTAAAGTTTTGTAAAACAAGACTCCAGAGTAAAAAAACAGCTAAAGAGCTCCTGTCTCTTTAAGGCAGCCAAAGGTTCTAAGAGTTGGAAAGATTATAAAAAGTAAAAGGCCAAAAGAAAAAAGCCAGTAGAGAAAAATTATGGCAAATGAGATACAGCAGTTGAAATACAGTTGAGCGATCAGATGAATCTTATAGAAGCAGGTAAATGCTATATTAACATCTCTAATTGGGCAGCTGGAAGATCAGAGGGTAAATCCCCCAGTTAACATCAAATGCCATAAATGTGGGAAGGTAGGCCCCAAGAGAAAAATGTTTAAAAGGGAGAAGAACGAACATTGAATGCTAAAAGGAGCAAAGAGCATGTAAACCTCCAGGTGTATGTCCCAAGTATAAAAAAGGCTTTCATTGGACCAAACCGATGCTGTTATCAACTTGATAGAAGATGGAACACCTTTATTGTAGGGAAATTATCAGTTGGGCCCGAGTCAGGACCCACTGGTAAATGAAAGGAAAAAACAGTTTAATATTTTCATTTCAAACCATTCTCAGAAAAAACAGTATAATTCAATTCTATGCCATGGGAGCACTCTACCAGCTTGGTTAGACCTGTGGTGCCTCAGAGTAAAACTGGGGAAATTAAATCAGACCAATGGATGACAACGGAGAATAATTAGATTCAATATGTTTGTGGAATATTAGGTTATCCTGCGTGGTGAAGGGGTAACCAACCTCTCATCAGTGTCTGTGCACTACAACCAGGTCCAGCTAAGGAGACTGGACACGGCCCAAAGGGGAAGTGTCACTCGGAAGCAAGTGAAGCCTTTGGAAGATTATGAGAGGTGAGAACAAAGGGAGCGAAGAGTACAAGTTAAACCACCTCTGTGCTAGGAAACTCCATTTGAAAAAAAGGAGTCTGGAATCAATTAGCAAAAATTTCACTGGAAAAGCAGCTTGAAAGCAGGAAAAACTCTGCTGTCAAGGAATTGTGAAGGGTGGTACTTTTTGGACCACTAGTAACAGTTCCATGAGAGGAACTGCCAAGTGTGAAACCATTAATCCACGAGTAACAGTCTTTTGTGATCTGTGAAGGGTGGATTTCAGTACCTCGAGTAGCAAAACTTTTGGAATAGCGAGAGAAAAATCCTCTGCAAAGATTGCAAGGAAAGCGTTATTTTTTGTTCATTAAGTAAATATCAAAGGAAAGTTCCTACAGTTAAAGAAATGATAAACTCTATCAGGAAAGATTTTGCAGTTTTCTTCGTTTAAAAAGACCTTTAAGGGAATTAACATCACAGTCATTTTCCTCTAGCAGCAGCTAATAGTTTACATCTGTATTGGGCTTCCTCACTTAAAGAGCCCATACCTGGAATTCTGAACTCTGATAATTACCATCTTTTGCCTAGAAAGAAAAGGGCTAGATAACAGGAAGAACCACCCTTACCACATTATAAGTTATTTTGTTTGTATATAAAAAAGGGGGAAATGTAGCAGCCCGTATAGCCTATGGCTAAGAGGAGTGAGAGTTATAAGAAATACCTGTAATGGAACACCTTGGTGAACAGGGCATGGAGAGAGATTTGGTTCTAACAAGCATGAGTGAGCTCGTGAGATGAGAGCATTGGTGAATTGGCAGTCTCTACACCTGTGGTGTTGAGAGGCACTGAGATCAGCCTTATGTTAGGCTGGAGGAGAAGGCAGTCAAGGGGCATGCGCATTCTATTACGGATCTACTTACTCTGACTCTGTCTCCTCTCCTGCCTGCAGAACGCCAGCACAGGCGTCTCTGCTGAAGATTACCAAGCTCTGCTAAAGACTAAGATCTATCTGTTCTAAGTAAAACTCTCTCTAAGATACTCTATCTCTCTCTCTCCATCTAAAGTAGATAGCCCTCAAGCACCTACGAAAAACTGTTCCTGAGCAAGGTAGCTTAGTGATCCGCGTCCAGAACCTACCTGAGCTGGGCCCGAGACCTGGCCAGTCCAGGGCCCTGACACCCAGCCCCAGCCAAAAACTGCAAAAAAAAAAAAAAGATAGTCACTGGCTCAAACAAGGAGACCAGTGATAAAGAATCAGACTCCTTCTGTCTGGCTTCATTCACAGGGGCTCAGAATGTTACAGCTGGACAGCAGTAGCTTTTACAGATGAACTATCACAAGGCATTGATTAGTTTTGGATTTAGCCTTTCATTCTCAGAATATTTTTTAAACACCTAATATATGCTAGGTTTTGTGCTTATGTACTATAGGGAAAGAAATAAACAAGACAGAGCCAGTTCTTACCCCAAAGATCTTACACTCAAAGAAAGATGATTAAACCATAGCTCCTTCTAAGAGACCAATGCTATAGGACAGAATGTGCTTTTTTTTTTTTTTTTTTTTTTTGCTATTTTAGATGAAGAATGCCTTTCCTAAATGCACAGGTCTTGGTGTCTCTAGATTCTGTACAATCCTCATTTGGGAGCAGAACATAAAGGTTTTAATTATTAGTCTAACAACAGTTTACAGGCTACAGATGACTGACTATCTTTCTATAATGTTGGTTCACGAAAATGTGAAACTGTTACTGCTAAAAGTCATGCAATTTCTCACTGAATAAATGAAAATTCTATGCCCTTCTCTTCTGCATTTGTTCTGATTACTGTCTTCCTAGAAAGAATTCAGGAATCCCTGCTTATATTCTGATCAATGACTGAAGTTTATTCAGCCCCCAACTGTGAATTAAATATGCAGCTGTTGGAAATGGCAACAAAGTCACCTAAAAGAACTCTGATTCACTGTTATACTATTAAATAATCAGTGCTGTGTCACATTGAATTGATGTAAAAGGGCCTTGTGGTTGGTCTTCCTACCAGGAGGCCCTTAAAATAACCTTCTCTTTACCGATATTAAATCAAGAGGGCAGTATGGATACATTATAGATACAGGTGGCTGATCCAATTGAATGAAGTCAACTATTCTCAAATAGACTATTAGTCTTTTCTGTTTTGGCTGCTCTGTGATAATTCTTGAACAGCCTCACTGACTATCATCAAATCTGGTATACTACCAAAGAATAATCAGACATAGGTTAAATTTGTGAACCAAGCTACTATCTTAAAACAACACGATGCCCAATATTTTTAAATTCCTTTTTTATAATAATCTCTGTACAAGGAAAATGTCCTCTTTATATTATGTAATTTGATTAGGAGTCTCTGAAACATAAAGTATGTTTTTATAAAGTTAGCTTCTTCTAATAAAACAAAAGGTAAAACTCTTATGAGAAAGCTATCATTGTCAATTCAGAACATTTGTCAGGGGGAGAGAGGTCAGAGGTAGGTGCAAGGACAGAGAGAGAGAAACTACATTTTCCACAGTTAGCTATTACACAATGCGGTTACTAAATCTAACCACTTTGACATAATTGGAAACTTCCTAAAACTGTTACTGATAAAAAGAAAAATCTCCCCAAGAAATACCTCTATAAAGAAATGGGTCTACTAATAATTTCTGTGTAATTATCAGCAGCAGGGTTCACAAAAAAGTCTGCTGTTACTTCCTGCATGTCCAGTGGTTCATGCTTGTGATCCAGCACCCTGGGAGGCTGAGGCAGGTGGATTGCTTCAGCTCAGGAGTTCAAGACCAGGACCAGGAATAGTGAGACCTCGTCTCTACCAAAAATAGAAAAACTACCTGGGCATTGTGGAGGGCACCTGTAGTTCCAGCTACTCAGAAGGCTGAGACAAGAAGATCACTTGAGCCCAACTTTGAGTTTGAGGTTGCTGTGAGCTATAATGTCACAGCACTCTACCCCAGGTGACAGAGTGAGACTCTCATAAAAAAAGAAAGAAAGAAAATCTCCATACAACAATGCTTTCTCCTCCCTGCCACTTTAATAATTCCCTAGAATAAATATATCTGATTTTAGTCCTTTAACTGGGCATGGGGAGCAGAGGGGCACAAAGAACATGAAGGATGGAAAGAAGGGAGTCTGAGCTGGCTTAGCCAAGGGTCTTTCCTTCTTCCTGTAGGCTGCAACAACAGAAGTCTAGATTCAAGGAATGTTTTCTTTCTTGAGAAAGTTATTTAGTATCTTAGAGCTACAGTTTCTTCATCTATAAGAAAGTGAGAGGGAGGACAGGAGGAAGGAAGGGAGGAAAGAAAGAAGATTCCCACCCTTGAACCTTGGGAACATGTCAAGATAGTCAGGCAAGGTCATTTACCGGTTAGTGTTTCTGAGAGCTGAAGGTTTCACTTTAATAAGCTTGTCCAAGTCTTGGCTGTTTAAAAGAGAAAGAAAAAAAGTCCAGATTAGTAATAGGATGGAGGGTTGCATGAGGTCACTAAAGCAACGTTAAACATCCATTTCATTCAGGGGCAACAGGCAGATGAAAACACGAGCTGACTGCTTTTATTTGATTACCTCTGATTCTTTCTGATTGCTGCAGGATTCACTTTGATGAGGTTATCAAGACCTTGGTTTCTTTAAATAGGAAAATAAAAAAGAGGATAGGTTAATAATTATGAAGTTCTTTTGGTAAGATCATTAAGGTTATAAATCTGCTTGAAATGATAATAAAATATTCTTCCTGACCAAAGCACATCAACGATAACATAGTTCCATTACCTTTGGTTGTTTGTGAGGATTTCAGGGTTCACTTTGATAAGCTGATCGAGATCTTGGTTTCTTTAAGTGGAAAAATGATCAAAGCAGCTTAGGTTAGAAGTAATGCAAGTTTAAGGTCATTAGAAATGGAAAGAAAGAATTATAGTATGAGACATATTGTTTTGGTATTGAAAGGCCATGAAATACACACCTATGGTGCATATTGCAAGGGTATATGTCAAATCTATTAAGTGTACAGTATAAATGTCTTAACACAATAATTGAGATGAAGGCTATGTTAACCAGTTTATGTAAGCATTCCAAATTGTCTATAAAATCAGCACATTGTACCCCATAAATGCATTAATGATTAATGTGTACAGATCTGATTTAATAAAAATAAATCTTTTAAAAAGAAAAGCCATGAAATATTTTTTTTCTAATGAGTTTAGGAAAGAAAGAATTATACTGTATTACAAGAAAACTTTTTCTCATTTCATACATTTTATTGCTGAGGGCATGCTGGGTAAGTGTCCCATAGCAAACATCTGATGAGTGAAAACTTTTCACTCAGAATATTTTAACATTATGAAGATACAAACTGATTCTAATGTCCTTGCCATTTGTAAAATCCTGTTACCAGCTAAGAGTATCATTTTTTAAAAAATAAACTCTAAAGCTGGGATTATTTTTAACATATGGGTTGGCAAAGGGAGCTGGCAATCCATCAAAATTGTGACTATTCTTTCCTTTATGATGACTGAAAAACTGAGTCAACGCAGTTGTTCATGGTCAAACTAGTTCTGTGTTCTGAAAACTGTCCACTCCCCATTGGAAACTGTTTCTCTTCTCAGCCACAGAACAGTACCTCCTCCCATATAGTTCACTGTTATTTACTGCCTCAGGATAACACCTTGTTTTAAGGGTCGGAAAGTAGTGACTTTTTTGAAGTATTCCTCTAAAAATATTTTAATATTTATTCAGAGAAATACAAGGCAGGCACTGCAGCAAGAAATTGCAGAACTGAAAACACCTGCTTCCAATATCATCTGGAAAGCAGCCTGCCTACACCCCTTCTCCCAACAGTTTTTTTTCCTTATATAAGAATAAAATACACTTTGTCCATCAAAAAGACTGATGAAAGATCAGGAACTAAAAGAGAGCCATTTAGGGATAAAAGGCTGCATGTGCCCTCCACAGCCCTCCACTTTTCCATAGCATGTGTTTGGCGCTCATGGCTTCATTTAGTTGGATCTCGCCATCATGGTTCTCATATCCGCATGGCTGGTGGAAAGTCCCTAACTGAATTTTCACAGTTATAAATTATCTTCAGTAATGATATGTGCAATTAAGGACAATCAATTGGTGTCTAAATACTATTAAAAGAACAAATGGCATATGAAAATTATCCACAACATGTAATTTCCTTGTACAAATTGATCACAAAATTTATTTTTATTTATTTATTTACTTTTTGAGATAAGGTCTGACTCTGTTGCCTGGGCTAGAATGCAGTAGTGTCATCACAGCTCACTGCCACCTCAAATTCTGGGGCTAAAGTGATCCACCTGTCTTAGCCTCCCAACTAGCTAGGACTACTGGTGTGTGCCACCACACCTGGCTAATTGCTTAATTTTTATTTTTGTAGGGTCTCACTATGACTCGAGCTAGTCTCAAACTTCTGGCCTCAAGCAACCCTCCCAAAGTGATAGAATTACAGGTCTGAGAGACTTCACCTGACCAAAATCTGCTATAAAACTAAACTGTGCCAAAAAGACCAGTCCTTAAAATGTGGTTAAATCCATATATCTCAAAAAAATACAAAGAATAAAACTTTGTAGAGGAGGTGGTATATTCCAAAGTGATAGCTTTTCTTGATACATATAATTAATCACAATATTATTTAGTATAACTACATATAATATTCATGTGCCAGGACAAATAAGAGTAAGTGACATAGATAATGCAAAAACAAACATGGGAGCTTTCATTTTACTGTTCTGTTGAGCATAGAAAATTCTATTTATACAACACCTAGAACCATGATATTCAAACTACTGTTTCATAAAGCCCAGAGATCTCAGGAACGGTCCTGAATTGCTTCAATTGATAGCATTATGAAATTTATGAAGACAGCAATGAAACAGACTTATTTTTAAAGCCCTAGATCCTGCAAATAAAGCAATCATATTTTACTTTTATCAAGGGAAAATGTAACATTTTTCCTACAGAAGTTAGGCTTTAAGGACATAGTGAAGGACACATGAGAAGATTTAGCTATTATTATTTCCAGGTAGTTTAAAAGCTGTAAAATGTTTTGCAGCAATTGCCACAATTGTTCCTTTGTAAAATCTATGAAGTCATCCTTCAAGTAATCCTGTGAGAAGAGTAAGAAGCATCTGGCCATCCCCAAACAAGAGGAACAATCCTATCTTTATAGCTCCGACTGTTTACCACGGTGCTTACTTAATTTCCATATGTTTTAAGATGAAAGTCTATGTGCCAGGGTCTAAAAACTAGGGGTTTTGCAGGAAGTTAGAAGACTATTAGATGTTTGCCCTGGCCTCACTATTCTCAGCTGTAAGTGAAGAGATTAGACCAGATAATCTCTGAGGCTTTGTCCATCCCCACATCTACTCCTAGGAGTCTATGAATATGAATTTGTACCGCCCACATGTGTGTCTCATCAACGTCTCTTTTTCTTTTTAAATACAACTCACTGACAATACGTTCTATATTCAGTAAGCGGTATGTGAGTGCTCTAAAACGTAATGTTATTAAACTGACAACCTATTATTGCCTTGGAGTAACATCTCTGTGCCCCTGGTACATAATTAGCTTTAATCTATGTTAATTGCCTACTGCTAATAAGATTGAGTATGTCTACTGAATTCTCTTTTTGGCGTCCACAGTCTATAATTATACCTAATGTACAAGTAATGATACCTAGTTGTAAGCTGTGAACCCAGTAGGTGCCCAGTAATTAATCACTGCCTAGAGATCACAGAACTACTATCAGTCTTCCATGAATTTTCTTTGTGACCCTCGTCAGATCACTTAACCTTTGTGAGCCTTAATTTTCTCTTCCACAAAATGAATAGATTCCACTGGAACAATGGTTTTCAAAATTGTTCAAATTAACTGGCCTAAGATTCTCTAAGTTTCCTTTCTTCTATCTCTACAATCTTACAATTTTTATATGTACCAATCAAATTTAAAAACAGAAGTCATGAAAACAATTATAAGGTGTGCGTGTGTGTATATATATCTATAAACAGTAATGGGTAATGTTATTGTATCTTCATGTAACCTGAGACAAAAAGTGAATTTTATGATCTGACTGACACTACTTATAGAATTATCAAATTTAGGTTCATAACCTTGCTAGGAGCAGGAAACGTTCTAAAGAACAATGAACCTCATAAAATTTCCACTGACTACCAAAAAATACTCCACTAAAATGAGGTGAATGACATTGGTAATGATAAGTCTAGTAAAGTGCCTCAGTCTTTTTAAAAAATTAATTATCATTAATTTTAATCAATTCCAGGGACAAAAGGATTCATATCAATACCACCACCCAAACAAAACAAAACACAAAGCTGGTAGGCTCTGTTCCTACCCACCCACATCTCCAGTGGCTTCCTCCAGCTTTACTCCAGGCTAAAGTGATGCCATCACTATACATTGTTTTCAGCTGCCACTCTGTCTGGTTATTAACAAATAGTTAGATATCTAGGTTTCCAACTGTGATGATATTTCAAGATCTATCTTCAGTTTGCCCGTAGAATGATTATGTAGTTTATATTCATTTTGTGTTTAGTCAAGGAGAAACGAAACAAAGCAAATGAATAATAATCTTCTCTTACCCAGAGGAGTTTTTGACAGCTTTGGGGCTTACATTAATATAGTCATCAAGACCCTGTGCACTCCTAAAACAAAATAAAACATAAAGCAAATGTCAGCTACAATAGGAAATCAGCAAGTTTCATATTGGCAATTCTTTTTCTTTTCTTCCTTTCTTTTTTGACAGTTGTGTATCATTCAACCAGACCCTAGTATAAAAAGTATTAAGTTTAGCAAGTTTCTACCTTATACATGTATATATGACTTTTAATCCTCAAAACAAATCAGTAAGGTAAATTTTACCATCTTCCCTTTATAAATAAGAAATTGGGTTTCAAAGGGATTAAGACATTCACAGGGGCCAGAGACTTAGTAAGTGGCTGAGGGTGAACCAAACTTCAAACTATAGTAAATGGACCCCAAACTCTACATTCCTTCCCCTTATCACTTCTCTCTTCTGTACCCATTAATCCCTTACATCTGCACAATGCTTTTTACCAACATTATCTTCACAATAATTCTTTGTAAAGTAGCTTAGAGTTTCTCCGCCACACTGTCATTAAATTTTGTGCATGCATTATGGGTCTTAATTTCTCAAGAACACGAGTAAATTAATTCAATGTCATACACAAATACTCCAACCAAGTATAAGAATGTTATTTCACCAATTTTCTCTCAGTCATTTAAATCCTTGGGTTTGTAAGAGAGAGTAGAAAGCCAACATTCACTGGCTCATTTAGTTTTATGAACTTATAATTTATTAACTATAAATTTGCAGTTATAATCTAGTTATGTTATTGCTGTCAAAAGGAATTTTTCAAGTAGTAATTGTATAGGATTATCTTCAATATTATCATTGGAAACAGTGTTCTAATGAAATACATGGAAGAAAATAATAAAAAAAAAATCTATCCAACATTATTACACATCAACAAATCAATTTGTTCCCTTTTTTTCCCCTCATGTTCCCTTTCAAAATATTCTTAGCCAAACAATTGATCTTATTTTTTGGCACAAATTGTGACTTGCTCTGGAGTCTTAAATAATCCTAGTAACTCACCATTTTTTTCCTGGAGGGATCAATTTGGTAAGATTGCCTAGGTCTTGGTTCCTAAAAAAAAGTATTTTACGTTTCAATAGTTAACAAAGTCAAATAAAGTCAATAATTTCTACATTTTTAATCTTAATTTTAAATCAAATAATTGTTCTAATTTAAAATTCCATACTTGAATTCCCTTTTCAGTGCTATATAAAAACAGGTGGCTACTATCAATTCATTTCTTGCACAACATTGTATATGTGAAAATTTAGTTACATTTTATTCTTGTTTCTTTTAAATCATCCTCAAAGCAGAATTACTCCTAAACTCCTTATTTGCCATATCACATTTATGTAATAGAATTATAAAATTTAGAATATCTTTTGGAGATTATAAAGAGTAAGAGAAGAATTTAAAATAATTCATCATTTTCATGTGTTTCTTGCTTCCTCCATTCCACAAGAAGCAAATAAAAACTGAGACTTTTATAAAAGTTATTTCCACATTCTAAGTTATACAGGTAGTATACATAATGTAGATATGTAATATTGATGCTACTCTAAAATATTAACTAAATCACTTTAGAATCCAACTTCATGCAAAACTAAATCAAAGCAAGAAGATTTCAGATTATGTAATTTATGCTTTTATTTTAAATGCTCAAATAGGGATTAATAGCTCTAAAGAGATATTGCTATTATCACAGTAATGGTACCAACCTTAACTCCAAAAGTCCTGAAAAAGAAGCTTAATTTGATACACTTTATTACTGGACAACATGAAGAGGAAAAAATACTGAAAAGTCTTATATCTTTTTTTTTTTTTTTTTTTTTTTTTTTGAGACAGGAGCCTCAAGCTGTCCCCCTGGGTAGAGTGCCGTGACATCTCAGCTCACAGCAACCTCCAACTCCTGGGCTCAAGCGAGTCTCCTGCCTCCGCCTCCCAAGTAGCTGGGACCACAG